>CAUYUJ010000441.1:0-10000 GCA_963575745.1 Prorocentrum cordatum
ATCACCATCACCGTCACCTTCACCATCACCATCACCATCACTATCACCATCACCATAAACATCACCACTATCATAACCATCACCATTATCATCGTCATCATCATCATCATGATTGCTGTCATTCTTATTACATAATCAGCACCATTATCATTATCATCACCATCGTCACCACCATCGTCATCATCATCATCGTCATCATCATCATTATCATCATCAGTATCACCATCATCATTATCATTATCATCATTATCACCCTCATCCTTCTCATCATCATCACCACCATCATCATCCTCATCCTCATCATCCTCATCCTCATTCTCATCCTCATCCTCATCCTCATCCTCATCTTCATCCTCATCCTCATCCTCATCCTCATCCTCATCATCATCATCATCATTACCACCACCACCATCATCATCACCACCATGATCACCATCATTATCGTCATCATCTTCATCATGAATATCAACCTCAGTACTTGTGGTTGTCGTTGTTTTGGCCATCATATCATCATCACCCCACTCACGATCATCATGATCAGCAGTAGCAGCAGCACCATCACCGCCATCATCTCCATCATCATCACTGTCACTATCACCATCACCATCACCATTACCATCAGTACCGTCGTCATCATCATCATCACCATCATCACAATCATCAGCATCAGCATTGTCATCATCATTATCATCATCAGCATCATTATCATTATCACCCTCATCCTTCTCATCATCATCACCACCATCATCATCCTCATCCTCATCATCCTCATCCTCATCCTCATCCTCATCCTCATCCTCATCTTCATCCTCATCCTCATCCTCATCCTCATCCTCATCATCATCATCATCATCATCATTACCACCACCATCATCATCACCACCATCATCACCATCATTATCGCCATCATCTTCATCATGAATATCAACCTCAGTACTTGGGGTTGTCGTTGTTTTGGCCATCATATCATCATCACCCCACTCACGATCATCATGATCAGCAGTAGCAGCAGCACCATCACCGCCATCATCTCCATCATCATCACTGTCACTATCACCATCACCATCACCATTACCATCAGTACCGTCGTCATCATCATCACCATCATCACCATCATCAGCATCAGCATTGTCATCATCATTATCATCATCATCATCATACTCATCATCATAATCATAATCGTCATCGTGATCGTAATTGTCATCATCATCATCATCATCATCGTCATCATCATCATCATCATCATCATCATCATCATCATCATCATAGTCATCGTCATAGTCATCGTCATAGTCTTTGTCATCGTCATCAGCATCGCCATTGGTATTATTATTAGTGGTGGTATTATTGTTTGATTTTTCTGTAACTGTTTTGGCTCAGGGCCTACTGACTGGCTACCGGCAGGCTCGACGCAGCGCACCGCACCGCACCGCCCACATAAGAGGAGCAATGGACATCGACCTGCTCCACCCGGACCCCAAGGAGGAGAAGACCAGGCACAAGCTGAAGCGCATGATCCAGACCCCGAACAGCTTCTTCATGGACGTCAAGTGCCCAGGCTCGAAGAAGAACAAAACAGCATAAACATAAACTTTTGGCCTTCCACGCAGATTTCTCGGATCCGCGCTGGGCCCCCCTGGCGGCGCCTCCGGCGACGAGCCCTGGCGCGCTCCGCGCGCCAGGGAGGGGGGTCCAGCGCGGATCCAAGAAATCCTCAAGGAGCGCCAAAAAGTTTATGTTTGTACTGTTTTCTTCCCTTCTGCAGGCTGCCTGCAGATCACCACCGTCTACAGCCACGCGCAGACGGTGGTCCTCTGCGGAAACTGCAACGTCATGCTCTGCCAGCCCACCGGGGGACTCACCCGCCTGACGGAGGGCTGCTCCTTCCGGAAGAAGGCCGACTGAGAGCGGGCCCCCGGGGTGGCGCCTGCGCCGGTGGAGGCTCCTGGCCTTCCGCAGAAAAGCGTCCCTTCCTCCTTCTCCTCCTCCTCCTCCTCCTCCTCCTCCTCTTCCCTCCTCCCTCCTCCTCCTCCTCCTCCTCTTCCTCCTCCTCCTCCTCCTCCTCCCGCCAGAGGCCCAACGCTCCAACAAAGGAAAGCTGGAGCGAGCGGTTTCTCGCTGTTGTCGGCCTCCGGGGGCCCCTGGCGGGGCCTCGGGGCCGTCAAGAAGCGGCGTCGCCGGACGAACGCCCGGCCCCACGGATGCGGGTCCAGACCTCGCGGGCCCACGCATCGAGAAAATTGGAGCAGCTGGATGTCTGGGCTCTGCGTCCCTCCCTCCCTGCGTCCCTCCCTCCCCCAAAAAAGGCGCGCGGGCACTCGAGCGGGTCCCCAAACCCTGTCACGCAGGGATACCCCCGGGCATTGGGGTTCTGGTCCAGGGTCCTTCGCCAGCCACCGCCTGGACACGGCCCTTTTTGAGGTCTGGCCTGGTGGCACTCCTGGCCTGGCTCTGTTCCTGCTTATTAGTTAATGCAGCGCCGGTGCCGCTGACCCTGAAGGGGGGAGGGCGACGACGGCGGCGGCGGCGACGACGCTGACGCTCTGGAGCCCTTCTGAAGGCTCTCTTGGGAGCTTATTGGGCTCTGTTTGGGGGGCCTCTTGGGGGACTTCTTGGGAAGCTCTGTGGTCACTTGGAGCCGCCTCGGAGCAGAGCTGAGGCCTCCTGGAGGCATGTCAAAGCCCGAGCGGTAGATGAGGGGTCCTCCGGACCCTCTGGGGAAAGTGTGAGGGCTAGCTTGTTCTCCTCTCGCGGGTTCCCCACCGCGAGTCTCCAAGCTAGCTAGTGCCCAAACGGCAGCGGAGTGAGGCAAGAAGCACTGAATCAACACTCCCACAACTTAAAAGTTGCCTGAACTCCGACTTTGGGCTCAGCTTTGACTGAACACCTTCACAGCACACATAACATTTCTTGGGCACGGCGCACGGGAAGCGAAAGCTACTCAGATGACGATCACCTAGTGGAGCCGGTCCTCCGAGGCTGACGCCTTGGACGTGGGGGCTCCCACGCGGCTCGAGCCCGCCGCTCTCGACGAAGCGGGCATCCAACTCCCCATGGACATATCATCACCTGCTACAGAGCTCGCCTCCACAGCCACGATCGGAGCCTGATCAAACACACCAGTCTGCTTCTACGACTCCGGATCATCCTCGTTCAACATCTCCGGCTGCAAACCGCACTCCCCGACTAAGAACCGAAGGATCTTGTCGCGCCAGAGGGGAAAGTCGGCCATGTGCTCGCACACTGACACTCCTACGTCGCCAATCCCGCTGTGGAACTCCGATTCTCTGGGCAGACGTAGCGTCCGAGACGGGCGGCAGCTGGCCTGGGTCCCGCCAGCTCCTGAGCTGGGAGGGCCGTCCTGGCTCTCCGAGTAGCCCGCCGAGAACTCGTCCCAGGCCGGGAGGCGGAAGGAGTTCACCACAATCGATCCTCCTGGCGGGGCCGGCGGCGCCTGGTCGTTCTTCAGCGCCATGTGGTAGAGGCTCTCCAGTACCTTCAGGCGGTCGCGCATGCCATCCTCGAGCGCGGCCGGCGGGTGCAACGTGATAAACCCCGTGCTGGCGTGGTACACCAGCGTGATTCGCGAGACGCTCTGCTTGCCCGACAAGCGGTCGTCCAGGACCCCCGCGCGGATCTGCACCTTGACCTTGTTGCTGGAGCCCTCGATGCTGCCCTCGCCAGCCTCCGCCAGGCCCTCCAGGAAACTCCTCACGCCCTTCGCCGAGTTCTTCGCCTCGATCTTCACCATCTGCTCGTAGGCTCTTCGCGGGCTGTGGGGCCGCGAACTGCTTCCGCAGGGCACGCTCTGCCGATGCTTGAGCCAACACACTGCTCTCATCGGCGACCTGGTAGGTTCCGTGGCGGACGCAGCTTCGGAGAAGATCGGCGGGCTCCGCCTTATCCTTCGTGAGACAGTCCGCCAGCATCAGAGACGTGGGACCCCAACGCAACACAGCCCCAAGACGTGCCAGACTCTCCTTACTTATTGCGATGTCTACTGCACACCTCTTATCGTCAATCCCAGACGGGCTCCCCATCTTGCACACGTTGTCGTAGATACTCTTGCAGTCGATGACCGCCAGACTCTGAAACTTACTCAGATACCGGGCCCGATCTCCCAGAGTGAAGCCTCGAAAGAACCCCATGGCGAAGAAGCACATGACCCACTCCAGATGTCCGAGACCGTCGGTCATCACAGACGACCCTCCCGCCAACGTGGACTTGACCACCCGCTTCACCCGATAACTCCTCCAGATCAAAGGGCTCCACGGGGAAACCCTGCCTAGCTCCATGTCCCTGTTAGTCACCCCGATGATGTAGCCCCCCTGCGTGTGGCCCATGTTGGACATTTCTTTCGACGAGTAGTCTGAGTGGAGGATGAAGATAAGCTCGGCGATCGGGATCGAGGGGTATCGGATCTCGAGGTCTGCAAACTGCTGAGCACGACGAGCCAACATATTTCCTTTCCTGATGTCACCGACGGTGGGGTGAGGCATCTTCTGTTGGTTCGAACTCACGAGGATGCTGAGGTCTGGCCGGGTCTGAGTCGCCAGCCAGTTCCCCCGCTGGTTGAGAGAGATGAAATCTTTTATTTTTGACGGGACCGCCAGAGCAGCGGCACTTGCATGTCGGCGGGTCGACACCCGCTCCATCTCCTCAGACGCGTACTGGTGCTGCGTCTGCACGATGGTGTAGTCGGGGAGCTGCCGCAGCCGCGACCCGACAAACTCTGCCTCCTTCTCGTGCCACTTGCGATAGGGAAAGCGGCACCTCAGCTGCGACAAAGCCTCGGCCCACTTAGATCCCCGGCCTCCGAACACGCCGTCATCCACATGTTGGCCGATGACCCCACACAGGTCGCCAGGCCGAGCCACTCGAAGAGGCTCTGCTCCTTGGCCGTCGATGACGCGGTACTCGTCGAGGTCGAACTCCACGGACTCGCCGACGTCCTCGAACAGCAGCAGCACGCACGGATCCATGGGATGCTGCACGAAGCCCAGCTTCTCGATCAGGAACTTGCTGAAGGTCAGCCACCACAGCTGAGGCTGGTCGCTCCTGCCGTAGCCGTTGATGACCTCGCAGAGCTGATCCCCGTGCATCCCGTCCGGCAGGAACTCCGACGGCAACGAAACGTAGATCGTGCCGTGCTCTGCCGGGGCCAGCGACGCGTCCGTCTCGAGGAAGGCCCCCTCCACGTCCCCGATGGCCAGCGGGAACTTGGCCGAGGCGATAGTCTGAAGGACGAACGCCCTCCCGTTCGAGGACAGCGTCGGGGCCTGAGTGCGGCCCGCCTTCACCAACTCCAGGAGATCTGGGTCCTTGAACCCCTGGATGGTCATCCTACACTTGACCACCACGTTGCCCTCCTCGTCCTCTTTCTCCGTCAAAACGGGTCGGGGCTTCATAATGCGATCAGGCTGGGTAGACCGCAATCTCCTCGACTCCTCGAGCGGAATGGGGCGCCACGCCTGGGTCTTCTCGATCAGCTTGCTGTACTCCTTGGCGTAGCCCTGCGCGATCTTGGCCAGCCCGTCCTTCGAGCACCAGCGCGGCTCTCGCCTGTCGAGCTCTCGCCTGCCTCTGGCAAGCAGGACCTCCTCGGTGTCCACCGCCAGGATCTCGTCATCGTCGTCGCTGTCGGGCGAAGCGGTGACTGTCAGGACTGACTGCACACGCTGCTGCTTGGGTCGCCCAGGCCGGCGAGCCGACAGGCTGCGCTTCGGGGCGACACTCGCCCTCGCCGCCTGGGGGACAGGGTCCACACACCCAGGAGGCACCGGCACCTCGCTCTCGACGCGCGGGCGCTTCGCCTCCTCCACAGACGTCTTGCACCGCAGCCGCTTCCGAACCTCAGCCGGCTCAGAGTCGCCAGAGGCCCCAGTGGATCCAGCATTGCCTTGATCGCCCTCCGTCTCCTCGTTAGGCCAGTCACCCGGCTCATCCTCTGGGGCCGGGATCTCGGCGGAGTCGGCAGCAGGCGGCTCGGCTCCGGCAGGTGGTGAGGCCTCGGGTTGTGGTGGGGCCTCAGGTGGTGCCGGCCGAGGGTCGCCTCCTGCTGTCTCTGGGGCAGGCTCCTCCTCCTCAGCGGCCTCCGGCGGCCGAGCGTCAGCGGTGATGTCCGAGTAGAACTTCTCCTTCATGTCGTCAAGGTCGACGGTGTGAGTCCGCAGCGACGACTCCACTAGGCGCCATGCTGCCCTCTCCTCCGAGTTGGCCGGGCGCAACTGCTCTGGAGAGGCCTTCAGCACGCTGCCCGGCACGGCGATCCAGTAGTTGCCGCGGACCGCGCCCATGCACGCGCCAGGCCTCCAGCGGTAGTGGGCTCGTCGCCCAGCCACCTTCTTCACATTGCGCCAGACCGCCACCATGTCACCAGGCTGGTACACCACGAGCCTGCGGGGCCGCGCGTCCAGGGCCAGGCGGGTCGCCTGCTTGTCGTTGTAGCTCAGGACTTGTCGCCTGGCCACCGCACGGACCCGAGCAGCGAACGCGGCAGGCGGGTCATGCAGGACCGCGCTGTTCGCCACGATGTCCGGTGAGTCCACCAGCAGGTCCTCGGGCACCTCCGGGTTACGCCCGAAGACGATCTGGGCCGGGCTAACCCCGCCGACACTCAGGAGGGAGTTCTTGGCCTCCTGCACCTGCGCCACGCACTCGCGCCACTCTCCGCGGTCCTGGGGCTGGACCTCGGCGATCACGGCGCGGAGCATCTGGGCGAACCATGGCCCATGTCGCTCCACCTTCCCGTTCTGTCCTTGGCGCTGCCCGCCGTGTCCAGGATCGTAGTCCCGTCCCGCCCCATTCGCTCCCGCGCTCGGGGGCGCGGGGAGGAGGAGGAGGAGGAGGAGAGGGGAGGACGAGGGGGAGGAGGAGGAGAGGAGGAGGATGGGGAGGAGGAGGAGGAGGAGGAGGGGGGAGGAGGAGGAGGAGGAGGAGGAGGAGGACGAGGGGGAGGAGGAGGAGGAGGGGGAGGAGGAGGAGGAGGAGGAGGACACGTGGGGCTTCGCCGGGTCGAGGCGGATCCACTTCGGGCGCAGGTGGGGCCGGGTCCAGTGGTCTCGGTACAGGCGCAGCCAGGTCAGCTGCCACCTCGTCATCGCCCTCATCGAACGGAGTCATGGATTGCAGCGACGATGTATCACACACGATGTTGAGTGCCTTGACGATCTGATCGGGCATCCAACCCGGGAGCTCCTTCACGTCCATGCCGATGGACCTCAGAGGAGGTTGCGCAATGTCCGGTGCAGCGGGACGAACTGACTTCGGGTCTGCCTTGACGTCGCACTCCGGGCAGCGGAACTCCGCGGCCATCTTCAGGGCAGCCTCGGTCGCGTTAGCATGGCGTAGATGTCTCATCATGGTAGGTACCGGGGCGTGGCCGAGATTGACATGTAGACGTCGCAACCCTGCCTCGATGGTCTGTGGCCGACCATGGTACAGGTCGTCCCGGGTGAGGCGCTCCTTACCCTCGACGCCCGCCTCCTCGTCATCCTCCTGGTCACCGACCCCCATGGCCTCCGCCTCGTGGACGGTCGTCTGGCGGGCGTGGCTGTGGGTCTCCATCCTGGCACGGTAAACTCCTCGCACCAGCGCCCTCGCCAGCCTGTCCGGGTAGATCTGGGACCAGACCGAGCGCCTCATGCCGCCAGCACTGTCCATCACGTCCTGGTGCTCGTGGCCGCCCCGGCACTGGCGGTCTACCCCCTCGGCCACCTCCGGAAGGTCTGAGGCGAAGCGCCAGACCTTGGCGAGGGGTACTCCAGACACGAGGTCCAGCTTGCCAAACCTGCACGCCGCTGCCTCCGCGATGAAGGGGGAAAACTCCGTGAGAAAGTGAGTCATCTCCTTCAAGCCCCATGCCGAACTCCCTCGGGATTGCTCGAGTATGAAATGCTTCCCACGCATCATCTGCCACACTGCAATCACCAAGCACAAGACAATGAAAGAGACCGCCTCCTGAACCTCTTGCTCAAACCTCTCAGGATCCTTGCGTTTGTCCTCGGACGTGAGAGCCTGCAACGGCGACAGCTTACCACAGGGGGGACTGCACGACACGAGGAACGGATCTTTGGTCTCCAGGTCATGGAAGAGCCGGGAGACGTCCTCGCGCTGGCGAGCATCCCAACCCGTCTGCAAATCGTACGCTCCGCCATCCTCGAACCCAAACTCACTGGCCCACTTGGTCAGCCTCGGGGGGGGAAACACCTCCATGATGACAGGTCTCCGCGAACTCGCTTGATTCACTACGCACATCTCATCCATGGCCTCAGGGCTACGGCCCGGCCCTACTGAAAATCCCGGTCCACGATGGGGACCGCGGACGAGCCGTCGAGTAGCACCTCGTAGTGGCCGCCGCGGGTCGTCTGGAGCAGCACGCGGACGCCCAGCTTCTGGAACGCCAGCTCGTCCTTCTCCATGTCCAGCGTGCAGCCCAGCTTCTTCAAGAGGGGCTTACTCAACAAGAGGCCCGCCTTCCCCGGAACCACGTACACGTCGACCATCTCGATGTGGTCGCCGAGCCTCCACGGGATCTTGCAGATGCCGATGGAGTGCTGCTCGTCGCCGCTGAACCCCTTGAACGTGACCACCTTGTGGTCCTCGTCGATCTCAATGTCGTTCCCGGACACCTTGATCGGCTCCCTCAGCGTGTCCAAGCCGATCAGGGCCCGCGCGCAACCTGGGTCGATCACCCCGGCGCCCGGCGAGTGCACCATGAACGTCTCCGCCTCGTCGTCGTCGTCGGCGTCCTCGTCGTCGTGGTCGGCGATCTCGTCTACCTCCTTGCGCAGACGTCTGAAGTGATCCTCGGTCAGCTGGTCCCTGAGGCTCCTGTCGTCTCACGTCGCCAGGATCTCCTTTATCTCACTCCAGGGGTCGGCCTCCTTTTCCTCAGCGAAGAAACTCTCGACGAAGCCGGCCCCGAACTTCTGGCCAAAGCGGCCCTTGCCGCCACCCTTGCCAGCTCGTTTCGGGCACTCCTTGCTGAAGTGGCCCACCTGCTTGCATGCCCAGCAGCGGACTCGAGCGGAAAACCTCTTCAGATCAGGGGCCTGCGGGGGTGGTAGGCCACGTTTCTTCCGCTCCTCTGCGACCGCCGCCCGGGTCTCCTTCCACGTCGCCAGCACCTGGATGGCCTCGTCTTCCTCCATGGGTTCCTCACGATCATGCTCGACCTCCGCCAGGAACGCTTCTATCTCCTCTGGGGAGCCGGCCGCGGGAGGAGTCTCCTCGCCCGCCGCCTCCCACACGTAGTCGTCCTCCACTAGGTGCACGCTGTGCTCGGGCAGCACCTTCGGGTAGACCGTCTTCAGCGCCAGGGCCAGTTTCTCGAACGTCCACTGCCTTTCGCTGGCCGCGAGGACGACGGCGCGCCGGTCCCCGCCGAGGCGAGCGCCTCGAAGAAGGAGAAACCCTTGAGCGACGTCCGGAATCTCCACGCCCTCCTTCTTGGCCTTCATGAAAATCGTCTGGGCTCTGCCCACGTACGCGCTGGTGAGCTCCGCCTTCTCTATCTTCAGACCGAACACGGACTCCAGTGCATCTCCCACTCGGTCTGCCGCTTCTCGCTCTGGGTACCGTGCGTCCAGGACGGCGAACAATGCTTCCTCGCCGCCGTCGACCGCCAACTCGTCTAGCTCCACATGCTCCAGGGCGTCCACGGCCGTCCCCTCCAAGAGGGTGTACAACATGGGGCCGAAGGTCTCCGACTTACCTCCCCGCCCCTTCTCCACCAATAATCTCGCTCGTGCCCATTTCTTCCAAGCCTTGTAGTCCTGGACTGCAGCTGCTCCTTCTCCGGAGAATCGTCTATCACGAATGCTGCTTCCTCCACTGCTGCCTCCGTCCGCCATTGGCTGTACTCAGGGCTGTGGCTCAAGCTAGTGTCAAAGCCCGAGCGGTAGATGAGGGGTCCTCCGGACCCTCTGGGGAAAGTGTGAGGGCTAGCTTGTTCTCCTCTCGCGGGTTCCCCACCGCGAGTCTCCAAGCTAGCTAGTGC
>CAUYUJ010000441.1:20000-25000 GCA_963575745.1 Prorocentrum cordatum
CGGGTCGACGGTCCGCGGCCGCCCCGCCGATCAGCGCTGCCGCTGGCCAGGCCGACGGTCCGCGGCCGCCCCGCCGCTTGCCGGGGCCCGGCTTGCAGGGAAGAAAGGCATACCCCCCAAAAGGGTTGGATCGAAGACGAAGAGGGGGGGTGTCGAGGGTTTGGGAAATGGGCTTTATTTGGCACTCGAGCAGATAAGGGCGAATAGTCTTAACATGCTTGTTGTTTTTGTTGTTGTTCTTGCTGTTGTTGCTGTTACTGTTGCTGTTGCCGTTGCCGTTGTGGTTGTTGCTGTTGCTGTTATTATTGTTGTTGTTGTTGTAGCCGCTTTTGTTTTGTTGTTGTGCTTGTTGTTGCTGTTGTCGCTGCTGATGTGGCTGTTTTCTTGTTATTGTTGTAGGTGTTGTTGTTGTGGTTGCTGTTGTTCTTCTTGTTGTTGTTGCTGCTTCTGTTGTTGTTGTTGTGGTGGTTTTGGTGGTCGTCGTCGTCGTTGTCGTCGTCGTCGTTGTTGTGATTGTGGTTATGGTTGTTCTTGGTGCTGCTGCGGTTGTCGTTGGTGTTGTCGTTATTGTTGTTGTTGTGTTGTTGTTGTGTTGTTGTTGTTGTTGCTGTTGTTGTTGTTGTTGTGGTTGTTGTTGTTTTGTTCTTGCTGATGCTGCTGTTATTGTTTTTTTTGACGTTGTTATGGTTGGTGGCGTTGTTGTTGTTGCTGTTGTTGTTGATTTGTTGTTGTTTGGTTGTTGTTGTTGCTGTTGTTGTTGTTGTTGTCGTTGTTGTTGTTGTTCTTGTTGATGGTCATGTTGTCGTTGCCGTTGTCGTTGTCGTTGTCGTGGTCGTGGTCGTGGTCGTCGTTGTAGTAGTTGTAGCTGTTGTTATTTGTGTGGTTGTCGTTGTTGTTCTTGTTGTTGTTGTTGTTGTTGTTCTTGTTGATGTTCTTGTAGTTGTAGTTGTTGTTGTTGTTGTTGTTGCTGTTGTTGTGGTGGTGGTGGTGGTGGTTGTTGTTGTTATTGTTGTTGTTGTTGTTGTTGTTGTTGTTGTTGTTGTTGTTGTTTTTGTTGTTGTTGTTTGTTGTTGTTGTTGTTGTTGTTTAATTGGACCCCTTAAGGCGCCCTGGCGCTTTCGCCGAGGCGCCGGCTAGATTTTCATGGAAAATGAGGCTCACGCTCGAACGGTTTGGGGGACCGCCAAAACCGGCCCCCAAACAACAACAACACTCCCGCTCGAGACTTCCTCCTTTTTATTCAGGGCTGTTGTTCTTGCTCGCCGCCGAAAGCCGCCGTCCTAACAAAACCAGCGCTCCCGCTCGAGACTTCCTCCCGTTGTGCCTTGGACTGGCGCGCTTGTCTTTTTCTCATCGGCGCCGCCCCCAGCAAAAACAGCGCTCCCGCTCGATGCGTCCTCCCTTTTTTATTCAAGGCGGTGCTCCTCCTCGCCGCCGAAAGCCGCCGCCCTGACAAAACCAGCGCTCCCGCCCGAGACTTCCTTCTGTTTTATGCTGGACTGGCGCCCTACTCTCTTTTGAATTGGCGCCGCTCCCAGCAAGAACAATGCTCCCGCTTGAGGCTTCCTCGCTTTGTCCTGAAGACTGTGCTGTTCCTCGCCGCCGACAACCCCGGTCCCGACAAAACCACGGCTCCCGCTCGATCCTTCCTCCCTTCTTACTCAAGGCTGTGTTCCTCCTCGCCGCCGAAAACCGCCGCCCCGACAAAACCAGCGCTCCCGCCCGAGACTTCCTTCTGTTTTATGCTGGACTGGCGGCCTACTCTCTTTTGAATTGGCGCCGCTCCCAGCAAGGTCAACGCTCCCGCTCGAGGTTTCCTCGCTTTTTCCTCGGGACGGTGCTGTCCCTCGCCGCCGACAGCCCCCGTCCCGATAAAACCACGGCTCCCGCTCGATGCCTCCTCCTTTCTTACTCAATGCGGTGTTCTTCCTCGCCGCCGAAAGCCGCCGTCCAAACAAAACCAGCGTTCCCGCTCGAGACTTCGCTTTGTTTTACGCTGGACTAGCGTCCTAATCTCTTCAGCATTGGCGCCGCTCCCAGCAACAACAGCAGCTCTGCTCGAGACTTCCTCCCTTTCTATTCAGGGCCAGGTCCTTGCCTCACCGCCGACAACCCCCATCCCCACCAAGGCAATCCTGTCGTTCGATACTTCCTTGTGCTTTACCCTTCGCTGGGGTTCTACTGGCGGTTTCGCATCGGCGCAGCAAGGCGCGGGCATTTGTTTTTGAGGCGGGATATGTTGACATTCCTCGGAGGAGGTGTTTGCAATACCTCGTTGGGCGGGAGATCTGGGAATGGGAATAACGGGCCCGGCCATAGAACAAGAGCCCCCCCATGATGTGGATGGTTATCATGATGGTCGCATGCTTCGTGTGGAAGCATCGCGCATGAGGGTGACATTATGGTTGTTATTGTATTAGTTGTTGTCGTTGTTGATGTGGTTGTTGTACTGTTATTGTTGTTGCTGCTGCTGTTGTTGTTGTGGTTATGATTGTGGTTATTGTTGTTGTTGAGTTGTTGTTGCTGCTGCTGTTATTGTTGTTGTTGTTGTTGTCATTGTTGTTGGTGTTGGTATTGGTGTTGTAGTTGTTGTAGATGTTGTTTTTGTTGTTGTTGTTGATGTTGTTGTTGTTGTAGTAGTAGTAGTTGTTGTTGTTGTTGTGGTTGTTGTTGTTGTTGTTGTGGTGGTGGTGGTGGTGGTGGTGGTGGTGGTTGTTGTTGTTGTTGTTGTTGTTCTTGTTGTTGTTGTTGTTGTTGCTGTTGTTGTTGTTGTTGTTGTTGTTGAACATTATTACTTCTAAAGAATAATTATTGTTGGGACCCCTGGTGCGCGGCCCCCCCGCCGCGCCTAGGCCGCAGCCACATTTTCATCATTTTCGTGAGGAAGTCTCAGGCAAAACGGGTTGGTCCGGATCCGGTTGTTTTGTTACGGCCCGCTTTCCCTTGCAAAAAATAAGCTAAAGTGGACATTTCTTGTTCTAACATAACCAAACTTCAAGAATCCCTTGCAAAAATAAGGTAAAGTGGACATTCGCGCGCGCAAGACGAAATCCTTCCAAAACCTTAGTTTTCGTAGCGATTTTAACATAAAAACATAAAAAACCAATGGTTTTTCAAAAAAAAACTTGTCAAAATTTCATCCCGCGCGCTCTTGCGGATTCGTAGGAAACCCAACACTTTTTAACATTTCTGTCAAACGGGCTTTTGCGAGCAACTTTTTCGAACTTCTGCAACAACGGTTGCGCACCTGCCAGGGCCATCATCCCTGTCAAATAATACCATGCGGGACACATTCGTTTTTTCTTCGCGCGCGCACGCCGTCGTCGTCGGCCGCGGGGCCCTGAATAGTAGCCACGGTCGTCCGCATGCCACGAAGTGAAGTGTCCGAACGTCATAGGGCGGGAAGCTGGGTGTGGGTGGTGGCGAAGAGTCGTTTGGAAATTTGGTAGAGCTTGAACCGGCCCCCCCACAAAGTGGGGGTATTGCCCGCCTCCTATGAAAACCCTGGCACTGGTGAGAACGGAGTGTCCCCACGTGCTAGTAATTGTTGTTGTTGTTGTTGTTGTTGTTGTTGTTGTTGTTGTTGTTGTTGTGTGTGTTTGTTGCTGCTGCTGCTGCTGCTGCTGCTGTTGTTGGTGTTGTTGTTTTTGTTTTTTTTGTTGTTGTTGTTGTTGTTGTTGTTGTTGTTGTGGTTGTGGTTGTTGTTGTTGTTGCTGCTGCTGCTGCTGTTGTTGTGGTGGTGAGAGATTTTATTTTTGGTGGAAGAGGGTGACGTGGAGGAGCATGGTTAGGCGGAGGAGGAGGAACATGAGGAGGAGGAGCAGCAGGAGGAGGAGGAGGAGGAGGAGGAGGAAGAGACGGAAGAGGACGAGGAGGATGAGGAGCGTAGGCAGGAGCAGGAGTGCAACGATGGGGAGGATAGAGGGCTTTGCGAAGGAGGAGGTTGAGGAGGAAGAGGAGGGAGGGTGAGGAGAGGGATAAGGAGGAGGAGGAGGAGGAACATGAGGAGGAGGAGGAGGATGAACAGCGAGAGTGTGTGGAGGGATGTAAAGGAAGCGGAGGGGGAGGAGGAGGAGGAAGAGGAGGAGGGGTTTAAGGATGATGCTGATGATGCTGATGCTGATGAACATGATGATGATGAGGAGGATGATGAGGCGGATGAGTGTAACGATTGTGATGACGACGGTGATGCAAATGACGATGGCCGCGCCGTTTTAGAAGGTTGCTCGTGGTCAGTAATTTCGGGACTCTGATTAGTTATGATCTTGACGGTGAGCGGAGGAGGAAGAGGAGGCGGAGAAGAAGGAATCTAATACTGATACTGTCTATAACTATGACGATGCTGATGTTGATGATGATGATGCTGAGGATGATGAAGTCGACGACGATCATGATGACGTTTGTTGTTGATGTTCATGCTGAAGATGATGCTGATGCTGCTGATGATGATGTCGGTGTTGGTAGTGGTGGTGAGGACGAGGAGGATGCTGATGATACTGATCATGTTCATGAACATTAAGCTGGCGGTGATGATGAGGATGAGGATAAGGCTGATGATGATGATAGTGCGGATGATCATGATGATGGTGCTGCTGATGATGCTGATGCTTATGAGTGTTCTGATGATGGCAATGATGCTGCTGCTGATGATGATGAGGTTGATGAGGATTATGATGATGCTGATGATGATGCTGATGCTGCTGCTGCTGTTGCTTATGATGATGACCATGACGGTTGAGATACGGATGAAATGGATAATGATGATGATACTTGTGATGATGATGAAGACCGAAGCTGATGATTCTTATGAGCTTGATTGTCTTTGATAGTTTTGGGTAATCATGATGGTGATAGTACTGATGCTGATGCCGATGCTGCTGCTGTTGTTGTGGTTGTGGATGTTGTTGTTCTTGTTGTTGAAAGAGCGCCAGTGGATCACCTGGAAGACACAAAAGGGGGGGGTGCTCCAGGGACCCCCCCCCCCCCCTACCCCCTTAAGG
>CAUYUJ010000441.1:27500-57500 GCA_963575745.1 Prorocentrum cordatum
AGGAGGAGGAGGAGGAGGAGGCGGAGGACGGAGGGGCAGGCGCAGGAGAAGCCTGGGATGTTGCCCCACCCGTCGGCAGTTTTTCGGTTTTACGGGATTCTCCCATGCCTCGTGGCCACCTCCGTATCGAAGATTCGAGGCCGTATCTAATGGCACTTCGCCGTGGCAGCCCCCCCTCGTCAGCTCCTGCTTCCCCCTGCCACTGCCGCCGACACGGCAGGAGGCCCCGTAGGCACCGAGGAAACCGGAAGGGTGGAACGGCTTCGGACGCAGGCCGTGGCTTCCACGAAGACTCGCCGGCCTCTGACAGGCCCCAGCCTTCTCTCCGACTCCGGCTCCCATGGCCCCATTCTCTTGCTTTCCCCTGGCATCCTCCGCTATGATTCTGTCAGTCCGCGGCCCCAAAGAAGCCCCGACCTTTTCCCAGGTGGCAGTTTTGCGCCCCCGTTCCATTCTCGAGGGTCCCGGGGCCTCCTGACCCCGGGATCCTCAAGAACACCATGTCCAGATGGTAATTAAAAAAAGCGCCATGTCCTCGGAGAGAACAAAAAAGGCCACTTCCGACCGCTCGCCCAGATGGTAAAAACACAAAACCTCGCCCAGACCTTCGCCCAGATGGTAACAAAAACACCATGGTCCTGACCTTCGCCCAGATGGTAAAAAAAGCACCACGTCCCCGGAGAGTTGGCTCGGCCACTTCCGACCCTTCGCCCAGCTCGCCTGCGGCCTCCCACGGCGCCGGTCCCGACGGCGGAGCGGCCCCTGCTCCGCGCGCACCCAGAGATCCAGCGTCTTGACAAACTCGCGGCAGAGGTGTTTCTCCATGTTCGGCCTCTCGGGGCCCTCGGCGGGCCCCGGGACTGTCAAGAAACGACTCAGGATGAAACACCGGTCCCGGGGAATGGGTCGAGGCTTCGGGCGACCGCGTACAGTCGGGCCGCTGAAGAAGGAACCCTTTTCGTTTGGGAGGGGCTCCGTGTTCCTCAGTTGTTCCGCAGTGTTCCTTGGGTTTTCCTGGGGCTTTCCATGGAAAATTGGAGTTTAACTAGTGGGAAAAAGGGACCTCGCTCCTTATTTATCGTTCCTTAGGTCAACGCCCCGACTGTACAGTGCCGTTTTTAATGCATGCTCCGCGTGCGGATCATGTACTAAACATGCATGGATTTAGTATCGACAACAACGATGAGTTCATGCATACATGTATCCATAAACGAATCATGTACTTGAATATTGTTGTCATTTTGAATCATATTTTTAACTTATACCTTTTAATCCCATGTATCAAAACTGCCCTGTATTGAAACAGTCACGACGTCGGACCTCTGAGCACGCGCCCGCCTTCCCGGGCCGGCGCTCGCCGCAAGCCCGCCCGGTGCACCCGCGCGGCTGCCCCTCGTGCGGGCCTGCGCCCGCCCTGCGCCTGCGCTGCACACCGGCCTCGGAGGCGCGCCGCCCACCGGGCCACCCCAGCGCGGCATCGTTGCTCCCCCCCCTTCGCGCTCCTCCTCCTCCTCCTCCTCCCTCCCTCCCTCCTCCTCCTCCTCCTCCTCCTCCTCCTCCTCCTCCTCTTCCTCCTCGTCCTCGTCCTCCTCCTCCTCCTCCACCTCCTCCGCCCCCCCTTCGCGCTCTGCTCCCTTCCGCCCCCGTGCCTCCATCCGCTCCCGCCGCACCCCGCCGCCCGGCGCGGCCGGCGTCGGGCTCCCCGCGGCTCGCCCTCCCGGCCCCTCCCTCGCGCTGCCTCGCGGCTATCCCGATGCCCGACGCCCGACCTCCGCCTCCCCGCCCGTCCATTCTCGGGCCTCGGTATGGTTTTACCAATCCCCATTCCCATCCCCACCCCCTTCGAGACCCCCGCCAAATGACCCGCCCGGTTGGGGATACACCCCTCGAAACCCGAAGGGAACGACCTATATCCCCATCTAGGGGGGTAAATCGGCCAGTGGGGCCCAGGCCACGCCGCTGGGGATGGGGATCGGCTAAACGATACTCACAAGCCACCCCAACCCAACCCGAAGGCCTCAATTTGCCCTCCATTTCTGGTGGGGGGGTCGGGGAACAATGCAAAAGCACAGATGGAACCCGTACCCCCCTCCCCAACCCGAAATTGGGGTCTTCGGGTTGGGTTGGGGTGGTCTGGTACAGGTAGCCAGGAGGCACGCCGACACGCCCAGACCCCCTCGCGTCGTGAAAAATCACGGCGGGAGGTTCTTCGCTATTTTCGGCCTCCCGGGGCCCCTCCCGGGCCTCGGGACCGTCAAAAAGCGACTCGGGACGAAAAAGCGGTCCCGGGGAAGGGGTCCGGACCTCTGGTCGGGGGCGGAAAAGGGGGGGGGTGATGACTAGGGGGGGGGGTGGATATCATGGCGGGGGCCATGATATCTCCCCAGATTTTCTTGTTTCATTACGTCCCTGGCCCCCCCGCTGGGCCGCGCACATGCCGCCGGTCATGATTTGCACCCCCCCCTCTTGGACACCCCCCTCTTGGCCGCTCCCGAGGGTCGACGTCGTGAGAAAATCACGGCGCGTCGGGGGTCTGGGTCCCGAGGTCCTCGGCGCCCCGCCGCGGTGCTCCGCGTCGCAAGCGCGAGGAGTCTGCCGCGGGGGCCACGGCGGCGCTGCGCCCGCTCCTCGCGGCTAAACCAGCATACGCTCCTCCCCGCCGTCCTCGCCCTCCTCCTCCTCCTCCCATCTCCTCTCTCCTCTCCTCCTCCTCCTCCTCCTCCTCCTCCTCCTCCTCCTCCTCCTCCTCCTCCTCCCCCCGTTGCCCCCTTCGTGTGCCTCTGCAGGGGCGGCAAAGAGGGGGGTGATGACTAGGGGGTTGGATATCGTGGCGGGGGCCATGATATTTCCTCAGATTTCATGGCGCCTCTTCTTATTTCATCACGTTCCCGGCCCCCCCCCTGGGCCGCGCACATGCCGCGGGCCATGATTTGCGCCCCCCCCTCATTGACGCCCCCCTCTTGACTGCCCCCGACCTCTGCTGGCTCAGGTTTGGGCTCAGGCCGTTCCGCTTTGAGCTCCGATAGTTTCTCGCCCTCGTCCCGCGTGCTACCCGCGAGCCATGCCGGCCACGCTGGGGATCAACGGCTTCGGCCGCATCGGCCGCCTGGTCTGCCGCGCGGCGCTCGGCAACCCAGAGGTGCAGCTGAAGGCCATCAACGACCCCTTCATGGATCTCGAGTACATGGTCTACATGCTCAAGTACGACTCCGTGCACAAGCGCTACCCGGGCACCATCGCCACGAAGGTGGCCGACGGCAAGGAGTTCTTGGTCGTGGACGGCAAGGACATTGCGGTGTTCCACGAAAAGGACCCGGCGTCCATCCCGTGGGGCGCGGCGGGCGCCGCCTACATCTGCGAGTCCACCGGCGTGTTCACTGCCCAGGAGAAGGCTGAGCTGCACATCAAGGGTGGTGCCAAGAAGGTCATCATCTCGGCCCCTCCCAAGGACGCCGTCCCGATCTACGTCGTCGGAGTGAACCACACCGAGTACAAGGCCTCAGACACCGTGGTGTCGAACGCGTCCTGCACCACGAACTGCCTGGCCCCGCTGACCAAGGTCATCCACGAGAAGTTCGGCATCGTCGAGGGCCTCATGACCACGGTGCACGCCATGACGGCGACGCAGCTCACGGTGGACGGCCCGTCCCGTGGCGGCAAGGACTGGCGCGGCGGCCGCTGCGCCTCTCAGAACATCATCCCGTCTTCCACGGGCGCCGCCAAGGCGGTGGGCAAGTGCCTCCCCGCCGTCAACGGCAAGCTCACTGGCATGGCCTTCCGCGTGCCCACGCCAGACGTGTCGGTCGTGGACTTGACGTGCCGCCTGGAGAAGGGCGCAAAGTACGACGCGATCGTGGCCGCGGTGAAGGAGGCGTCCGCGGGCTCGATGAAGGGCGTCCTGGACTGGACCGACGAGGAGGCGTCGGGGGGCGCGGGATATCCAAGTGCACACGGGTCCTGGCCGATCCGATTCTTGGGTCCAGAATTCGGCACGACGCGCAAGGGTGGCCCTGAGCCGGAGTGGCCGTAGGTGCGGGTCCGCTGGGGTCCCCCGATCGCGGAATGCGATGCGTTGGCATCGACATGCGCTCTTCTGTTGCCCCTCCCGCTCCCCCCTGGCGTCCCCCGCAGAGCTGCGCGCACCAATGGTCATCCTTGCCTAGGGGGGTCGCTCTTGCGTGTAGCCAGCGGGTCGGCCTATACGCCCTCTTGGCTAATCCTAGGTCGGGCATGTCCTCCTCAAGGCGGACCTTGGAAGGAAACTAGTCTACAAATATTCCAAAATAGTCAAACATAGTCGAAAACTCGTCCCCTACTGATATTTTGATTATTTTTGCATATTCCTCCTGTACAGGGCAATACCCGATGTAAGGCTAATCGGGCAGGCCGGGGGGGCCGTATCCCTCGATCCTGTGCCCAGGACTGGACTGGCCAGTTTCTGACCTTGTGTTTGTGCAGGGCTTGACCTAAACGGTATTTTGGCCGTCTCGTGGACTGGTTTGTTTTTTGTTTTCTTTTGCATTCAAGGCGAAGCGAAGGCAACACGAGGAAAAACGAAAAACAAAGCGAAAAAGTCAAATACCGTTTGGGCTCAGCCCTGCGTGTGTGTGTGTGTGTGTGTGTGTGTGTGTGTTTGTTTGTTTGTTTGTGTGTGTGTGTGCTTGTGTGTGTGTGTGTGGGTTCGTGGCGCTTTTCTGATCCTGAGGTGGTGTCGACCGACTTCGTGAGCTGCAAGGCCTCCTCCATCTTCGACGTCAACGCCGGCATCTCCCTGAACGACAACTTCGTGAAGCTGGTGTCCTGGTACGACAACGAGTGGGGATACTCTAACCGCCTCGTGGACCTGTGCTGCCACATGGCCAAGGTGGACGGCGCCTGAGGAGCCCGCCACCAGTCTGGCCGCACGCTCAACGAGCGTTCCGTCGGGGGCCGTGCCTCGGTTTTGCTCAAGATCACAGGCGGAGGATGAGGAGAAGGAGGGGTGGAGGTGAAGAATGCTGTCGTCTTGTGAAGCAGAAGCTTAATTACCCTCGAGGCAAGAGCAAATGCATAAACACAACCTTCGGAGGCCCGCGATGATGTCTTGGATCTGCGCTGGACCCCCCTGGCGGCGCCTCTGGCGCAGCCCCTGCCGCGCTCTGCGAGCCTCTGAGGGGAGTCCAACGCCGATCCAAGATATCCGCGGGGACCTCCGAACACTAATATTTTTATGCATTTCAGTCATCTTCTATACTTGGGCACCTGCTTCTTGCTGCCAGGGCTCCGAGTCTCAGGAGCGATTTTCGCGAGCGCAGTGGCAGGCACTGTCGGTTGACCTTTACAGCAGCGTTGCAGGCTATCTGGTCAGTCGCCACGCTGCTGATCGTGGCTGTCGCAGCCGATCTCCTACGGAGGCCGCGTCAGGAATTTTCTGAGGATCGCACACTGGGCATCAACTATCACGTTCCGTCACGCCTGTGTCGGGCAAAAGTATCATCCTCGTCTTCGCCCTCGTCATCGTCCTCATCGACGCGTCGCCGTCGCCGTCGCCGTCGCCGTCGCCGTCGCCGTCGCCGTCGCCGTCGTCGTCGTCGTCGTCGTCGTCGTCGTCGTCGTCGTCGTCGTCGTGGTCGTCGTCGTCTTCCTCCTCCTCCTCTTTCTCCCCGCCCTTCCATTCCGCCTCCTCCCCCTCCCCCTCCCCCTCCTCCTCCTCCTCCTCCTCCTCCTCCTCCTCCTCCTCCTCCTCGTCGTCGTCGTCGTCGTCGTCGTCGTCGTCGTCGTCGTCGTCGTCGTCGTCCTTTTTCGAGCGGAGACCCAGCAGAGGGCACAAAACAAGCATTCAGATCCGAAATTGTTGTCGCTTCGCGAATCCCCACCAGCCCATCCAGAAACGATGCCCAGAGGAATTGCCTCGATCAGAGAAGTGGGCAGCACACAGAGAAAGCCATTATGAGACATCTTGGGATATCTTGAGCCATCTTGGAGGTCATTTTGGGCTCTCCCAGACGCTCTTGGAGTCATCTTAATCCGTGCCCCCCCCCAAGAGGCCTCCATGTGGCTAAAACCTGTGTAGAATCAATGATTAGGCATTCTCGCCGAGGCCTCTTGGAGCATCTTGGGTGCATCTGGGGGGGCTCTTGGGGCCTCTTGGGGGTCTCTTGGGGGCCTCCGGGGGGCCTCTTGGGGGCCTCTTGGGGCCATTTTGGGGCCATCTTGGGACCTCTTGGGGCTTCCTGGGCGCTTCTTGGGGCCATCTTGGAGGAGATCGATCAAACAAGAGGGGGGGTTTAATTAGCGTCCCCCCTCGGAAGCCCCTAAAATCGCCTCTTGGACCCCTCTTGGAACGCTCTTGGAGTGCTCTTGGGCGCTCTTGGGGCCGTCTTGGGGCTCTTTTGGGGCTCTCTTGGGGCCCTCTTGGGCCATCTTGGAAGCATCTCCAGGCCTCGGATGGCCATCGGGAGCGAAAAGGCGAGAAAGCAAAAATCATTGATTTTCCTTAGGTTTTGGGACGATTTTGGCCTCTTCGGGGCCTCCTTGGGGAGCTGTTTGGCCACTTGGAGTTATCTTGGGGCCGTCTTTGGGCTTCTTGGAACCATCTTAGGAGCCATCTCGAGCGATCTTGCGCTATCTTGAGCCATCTTGGAGCTCATCTTGGGTTCTCTGAGGCGCTCTTGGAGCCGTCTTGGGCCATCTGGGACGCTCTAACTACCCGCGGCCCCCCCCGTCCAGGTCCAGGGGAGGGGGTAGGGGGAGGGGTAAACCCCTCCCCAAGGGGGAAGAGGGAGGGGTGGAAGAGGATCTGCTCTAGACCACCTACGCCCAGAGGGCTGGTGGGATTAAGCCAAGAGTATGTCGTGCGCAAGTGAGGGCAGGGAGAGGACCGATAATCGTTCACACGGCAGTCGCCTGCTCCTCTTCCTCCTCCTCCTCCTCCTCCTCCTCCTTCTCTTTCTCCTCCCTCCCTAGGCGGCTGAAAGGCGCAGCCCGGCAGCTCCAGCGAGAGCTGCCGGAACCCTTGCCCCCTCCTGTGGGTGCGGGCATGAAGCGCTCCGCCTCCTGGCGCACCACGGCGGTGCCGCCCTGCGTACCAGCAGCGAGCATACCGCACGCTTCGCAGAGGCTGGGGCTCGTGTGCGCAGGTCTTGTCGGTGCGCTCGGACAGGAACACCGCCGTCGACCGCTGTCGGGGCCGCTGTGCCAGGGACGCCCGCCCAACGCTCCAGGCGAATCGCCGTGAAGGAGGCGGGTCGTGAGGGAAGCCAGGGCCGCCTACGATCCGATTCGATGCGAGTCGATTCGCTGGCTGGGGCCGCGATTCAAGTTCGATGCCATCCGGCTCTATCCACCGGCCTTGGCCAGGGCCAGCCGGACGCGGGACGCGGCGACTCGATACCGATCCGATCCGGCACGATTCGCCGGCGATTGGATCCGCTCTGGATCCGATCCGATTTCGCGGTCCGATCCAGCACAGACCTGGAAGCGGGTCCTTGGTGTTTTCGCCGCTTGCGGGCCGCTGGGGCCCTCCACGGGCCCGGGGGCCACACCAAGACACCACCCGGGA
This sequence comes from Prorocentrum cordatum, assembly GCA_963575745.1. Classification (NCBI taxonomy): domain Eukaryota; class Dinophyceae; order Prorocentrales; family Prorocentraceae; genus Prorocentrum; species Prorocentrum cordatum. The sequence continues at coordinate 35,041 of CAUYUJ010000441.1, forward strand.
CCTGAGAGCCGGCCCCGGGGGCATGACCCCAGGCTCCGGGAGGGTTTCCCTCGGGGCCCGTCTCTTTGAGGGTGAGGCAGGCGTTCGGCGACGAGCGAGGGGGGGAAATGAGAAGGATAAGGTCTTCTCAGAAGGCAATGGGTCTTCTCAGAAGCCCTCGCGCCTCCTGAGAAGTTCTCGGTGTCTTCGGGAAAGGCTTTGAACACTTTTCAGAAGGCCAGGGGACTTCCGAGCCCTCTGAGGAGGCCCGCCCCTTCTCATTTCCCCCCCTCGCTCGCCGCCGAGACGTGGTCCTGGCCCAGGGTGTTCCTGGCTTCTCGCGCCTTTCTGGGGCGTCTGGGGCCCGATCGAAACTCGGCGAGAACGCAGGCTCGAAGGACTTGCGGCGCCAGCATCTCAGGGTCCTCCTCCTCCTTCTCCTCCTTTCCCTCCCCTCACTCCTCCCTCCTCCCTCCTCCCTCCTACTCAGTCCTCACTCCTCAAGCCCTCGCTTCTCCTCCTCCTCCTCCTCGTCCTCGTCGTCGTCGTCTTCTTCCTCCTCCTCCTCCTCCGCCTCCACCTCCCCCTCCTCCTCGTCCTCCTCACTCCTCGTCCTCCTCGCTCCTCGACCCTCACTCCTCCCTCCTACTCAGTCCTCACTCTTCAAATCCTCGCTTCTCCTCCTCCTCCTCCTCCTCCTCGTCCTCGTCCTCGTCGTCTTCCTCCTCCTCCTTGCCCTCCTCCTCCTCCTCCTCCTCCTCCTCCCTCCTCCTCCTCCTCTCCTCATCCTCCTCCTCCTCCTCCTCCTCCTCCTCCTCCTCCCCCTCCTCCTCCTCCTCACTCCTCCTCTTCGCTCCTCGCTCCTCGCTCCTCCCCCGGCCCTGACCTCCCACCCCTTTCCGCCCCCGCCGCCCGCCGCCCAGGCCGCGGCAGGGACGGCCACGCCCCCCGGACGCCGCAGCCGCGCCGGCCTCGGCCGCCGCCCGCGGATCGCCCACGCCCACGGGAGGCGGGCGCTCGGAGGCGCGAGAGCGGAGAGCCAGAGCTCCCTCGTGTGGATCGGGGGCGGACAGAACCCCCAACAGTTTTTTTGTTTTTTCGGTTCGCGGGTCGAGAGCGCACCTCTTCCGGTCGAAGCGAAGCGGGCCGCGCGAGGCTTGAATTAACAAAGAGGGGGGGACAGAAGGACAGCGGCCTCACGGCAAGGTCAGGAGGAGGCACAGCCTCGCGACCAGGCGGTGCCGAAAGCGACGTGCTTGCACAGGAACGCCTTGTACAGGAACCCGGTGGCGAAGTACCGGTAGAAGCAAAAACAAAACCCCCGACAGTGACACGTCGATTCGTGAATTATCCGTTTTCGGTTCTCGAGGGCGCCGCGGCCGTTGTTTTCCAGGCTGGCGCCCGCCAGGTGTGGGCCTCGGGTCGTTTTCACTAAGCCACGTTTTACGAAAGGGTGGTCTGAGCTCCCTCGTGTGGAACATCCCACTACGGTGAAGTCGGGCCCGTCCCTCTACCGGGGGACTGCTCAAGAATAGTCCAGAAACAAATCGCCGGGGGGCTATTTTTTTGGGTATTGTGGGAATTTGTTTAATACTTATTTTTATTTTTCGTCGAAAATCCCCCTGTAGGGAGACACGCCCGACTTAAACGCTACGGAGGTTTGTCGTCCTTTCTGGCCCTCTGGGGGGCCCCTCGCTGGGCCCCCGAAGGCCGCCCAAGAACTGACCAGGAGGAAAAGAACCGATCCTGGGGGCGTGGGTCGAGTCCTCCTTCTCCTCCTTCCCCTTCCCCTCCTCCTCCTCCTCCTCCTCCTCCTCCTTCTCCTCCTCCTCCTCCTCCCCCTTTCCTCCTCCTCCTCCACCTCCTCCTCCTTCACCTCCTCCTCCTCCTCCTCCTCGTCCCCTCCCTCCAGGGTCGACGTCTGGAATAAACACGACGCCGGAGGTCCAGGGAGCGCACCGCCCTGTGATCGGGGCGCTGCATTTTTGTCACCGGGCGTTTCGTCGGGTGTCGGGCCCTGGGGCCACGACAGATCGATATACGAGTCGGAAAGTGCTGCAGGCAGATGGGGTCTGGGGTTCAGATAGGTTTTTTCGCGATGCTGCTTTTTCTTGCAACGTCCTGACTCAGGGTACAGAGAGCGCACCAGCGCAGAGGAGGAGGAGGAGGAGGAGGAGGAGGAGGAGGAGGAGGAGGAGGAGGAGGAGAGGGCGAGGACGAGGACGAGAGGAGGAGGAGGAGGATGAGGAGGAGGAGGAGGAGGAGGAGGAGGAGGAGGAGGAGGAGGGGGAGGGGGAGGGGGAGGGGGAGGGGGGGGGGAAAGGGGAGGAGGAGGAGGTGGAGGAGGTGGAGGCGAAGGCGAAGGCCGAGACGGAGGCGGCGGAGGTGAAGGCGGAGGAGGCGGAGGCGGAGGCGGAGGAGGCGGAGGAGGAGGAGGAGGCGGAGGAGGAGGAGGAGGAGGAGGAGGCGGAGGAGGAGGAGGAGGAGGAGGAGGAGGCGGAGGACAGGGCGGTCAGGCAGGACTGGAGTGCATGTGGCTGGAACCAGGAAGCTTTGGGGCTCGTGTGCCCTGACCTCGTGGACTCTATTTCCCATGACGAAGTTTGTCGGAAGTTTCTTTGAAGTGTTCTGGCCCCAGGGTGCTCTCCAGCAGCTGCGCCTTGTTGACAGCTTTTTTTGGGGGGACCCGCATCGTCCCAGACGGCCGCTGGATGCCCGAGCAATGGTCCGAAAGCTGCCCCCATCGCCATGCCCACTATCTCTCAACTTCTGGCCTCTGAGCTTAAGGACGTCTCAGGCGAGATCCCCATTTTGAAAAGGGACCGTCATTCATTATTTAATTGTTGCAAGCTTTTAGACGAATTTGCGCGGCGCTACGGCGAGCGCCCACTTTGAAAGTGACCTGTGCTCAATCCTCGAGGCTGTTGCAATTTTTGAATTTCAGGCTATTAAGTTGCGGGGAAGTCTCCAACAAATTGCGGAGCCCGCTCTACCGACACACATCTGGAGGTGCGACATGGAGAACTTATTCAGAAGGAAAACAGATGGAGTGAGGATCGAGGCGCGGCCGACGATCGACCATGCAATCTGGACCTTCGAACCTCGGTCCTCGAACCTCAAACCTACTCGAACCTTCGAACCTCGATCTTCGAACCGCGACCCTCGAATCTGGAGACGTCGCCGTGGCGTCCCTGGCGCCCTGCGCCGGCGCCCGCGCTGCTGCGCGGAGTGCTGCGCGGAGCGGTGCCCCCCTCCCTGCTGGACGCACCACGCGCAGCTCGGGAAATGCGGCTGGTCGATCGATCGCCGATCGTGATCCCGAGGCGAGTCGATCGATCGCCGATCGCCTCCCTCCCTCAGAGGCCTCTCAAATGAGGTCCGAGAAGACGGGGTCGGAGGATCGCGCCGCATCCCAGATGCATCGCCACTGTGCACTGGCGATGGCATCGGCGAGGTGGGGCGAGGCCTCGGCGACGTCGGGGCCCAAGACACAGGGCTCCGCATCACCGGGGCATGGCCGGTGCCTCGGCGAGGCGGCGCGATCCTCCGACCCCAGCTGCTCGGACCCCCTCCGGCAGGCGGCCTCTGCCCCGGCAGCCCGGCCGAGGCGCCACCTGGTCCGCCTCGGCTTCTCCACGGCCCCCGCCTCGCCGCTCCTCGACGAGGCGGCCGGCAAGGCGCCGCCGCCCCCGCGGCAGCCGCAGCGCGGGGGCCGCGGCTTGCGCGGCGCGCGCGCCGACGGCGCTCGCCCGCAGCGCGCGCGCGGCGCGCGGCGCGCGGTGGCGGCCGGCGGCGCGGTGCGGTGCGCTTGGGGGGGGGGGGGGGGGCGGGGCGCCTGGCGCGCGCGCGCGTGTGTGGCGGAGGGGCGGGGGGGGCGGGTCCCCGGTGGGGCCGGGGCGCTGCGGGCCGGCCGCGCGGCGGAGCGGCCCGTCGTCGGAGGGGGCCTGCGGCGGTGCAGGCCCCGCAGAGGCTCCCCCCCCCGGGGCCCCGAGGGCCGTGCACGCACGGGTGGGGCACCTCTGCCCAGGGCCCAGGGCCCCTCTTTGTGTGCAGCCGAGGTGGGATCGCTCCTCCTCCGTCTTCTGCTCTCCTGTCGTCGTCGTCGTCGTCGTCGTCGTCGTCGTCGTCGTCGTCGTCGTCGTCGTCGGCTTCGTCGGCGTCGTCGTGTGCGTCGCTGGCGTCGTCGCCGGCGATGGCGGCGTCGGCCCCGCCGAGACCCCGCGTCGGCGGCGGCCTCTCTCTCCTCCGTCCTTCTTCCCTCCTTCCTTCCTCCGTCCTCCTCCCCTCCTCCTCTCCTCCTCTCCTCCTCCCCCTCCTCCTCCACCCCCCCTCCTCCTCCCCCCCCCTCCTCCTCTCCTCTCCTCCTCCTCCTCCTCCTCCTCCTCCTCCGCGGCCGAGGCAGCCGCCAGGCACGTGGCTCGCTGGCGGCCAGGGCGCCCACCTCTCGACCAGAGGACAAGCGACAGCACCCCATGAGGCTCGCTGAGGGGCAGCGAACGCGATCTGTGCTTCTGGAGCGACGGGGGAGAGGGCAGTGCTTTTGTACTCTAGATTTCGTAATAAAGGGAGGGGGTTCTCATTTCGGGGGGGGGTCTCTTCCAGGCTATCTTGGAGGGCCTGGGGGGTCTGGGGACGATGTTTTGGAGGGTTCTCCCACGGGGGAGGTCTGAAATGGCTTGTCTTGGAGGGTCCAGACCCCCTCCCTTTTGTTACGAAATCTGGAGTAGGGCAAGAGCAAGCATGAGCAGCCCAATCGTCGGCAAGAGTAAACACGAACTCAGAGCTTCTCGCGAAGGGCGGCTGTGAGGATTGCTGTTGACCGATCAAGCGCGCCCGCCGAGCGTACGGGGATCTGGCCCTGGAAACAACGCTGCCCCCCCGGCGACCTTCAAATCACCCCATTTGCTCAGGAGGGGAAAAAACACACAGACACAAGTACTCGTCGATTCCCAGAAAAATATGCGAAAATATGGGAAGTGGGGGGGAAGACAGAAACCCATAACATATGGGGAAACAAAAAGGAATCTTTTCATTTGTGTGTGTTTATATGTGCGTCCCAGGGCCCCTTCATTTATGGCCATCCATGGTGCGCTATGGTTAAGTCGGGCATGTCCCTCTGCAGGAGAAGTGTTCAGACTTAGTAATCGCACGGGGGCGATGTTCCTACAGTTTTAGATTTTTTTCCCTTCAAGATCCGCCTGCAGGAGGACATGCCCAGCCCAAACCTACAGCTCTTCATAATGCTGTTGCGCTACGGGCCATCGGGTGCCGTAGCGTACACCACGCAGAAGCTCCAGCCGGACTCATGGTACGTGCTAAGGCCCGTGGGGTCGCAGGTGGGGCGGTGTCGATTGTTTTCGGGTCCGTCCTCGTCGAGGAGACGGAGAAGGCGGACGTCATGGGCAAGCGGCTACAGTGCGGGCGCGGCTGTCGCCCGCGGCGTCGCGGCGGCGAGGAGCCGGCGGCCACAGGCGCGCAGTGGGGCGCGCTGCTCGCGGTGGCCGCCGCGGGGCCTTCGGAGCACAGCATCCAGCAGGCCGGTGCCGTGGTCGCGGCGGCGCTGGGCGTGCAGGAGTATTACATGGGCGAGGACGAGGGCAGCGAGAGCTCGACGCTTGTTGTCGTGTCAGGCTCCGCCGAGCGCCCTGTGGACCGGTGGGATGCCAGGCTCACCGACATCAAGCGCCTCCTGTTGGAGGTGCGGGCCAACATCCTCACGGTCCCTTGAAGGATCGAGCAGTGCGATAGAGGAAGGAGGCCGATGAGATGGAGGGGTCGTTGACTGTGGTGAGCGTCCCTGCAGTGATACTTGGTGCTTTCATGACGGGCTCCCTGTCCTCGAGGAGACAGGCGGCTTGGAGATCGACAGTGCAGTGGAGGACAATGCTGCTCAGGAGGAGGAGGAGGAGGAGGAGGAGGAGGAGGAAGAGGAGGATGAGGCGGCGACTGAGGCAGAATTGATTAAGGACACGGCAGCTGCGACGCCCTCATGTATGATCGACATTGCTGCTATGTATGAGACGCCGGCAACGGACTCAGAGGCGACGAAGGGAGCCCCACAGAGGGCAGACCCCAAAGGTACAGGTGCATTGTGCCGCCGCCTCTGCCGCGAAACACGCCGTGGAGGTCGAGGAGGGAGCGGCAAAGAGCAGGGCCGCTGCGAAGGCCCAGCTCTCGATGCGCCGGGGCGAGAAGGCGCTGGAGGTGGAGAGGCGTTGCTCGAGAGCCTCCCGCGGTGGCGTGAGGCAGGCTGCGTTGCGCGTCGGGTGCTCCGGCAGGCCCTCGAGCTCAATCCCGATAAGGGGGTTCCTCGAGCATGTCCTCCGCCTCAACTTAGACCATCCAGATCGCTTATTTCGAAGAAGAGGAAACGCCATAAACATAAATTTTTGTCGCTCCGCGCGGATTTCTTGGATCCGCGCCGGGCCTCCCCCGGCGGCGCCTCCGGCGCCGTCCTGGCGCGCTCCTCTCCAAGAAATCCCGGCGGAGCGCCAGAAAATGATGTCTGCGCCTTCTTCTCATTCTCTCAGATGAACAAGGGGGTCCTCGAGCATGTCTTCCGCCTCAATGTAGACCGTCCACATTGCCTACTGTCGGTCGGCTCCCGAGAGGTGCAGCGCGCCCCTCGGGACAGGGCGGCCCGTGCCCCGGTCCCTGGCCCACAGCAGGACTGGGGCGGCGACGGGCTGCGCTCCTTCGAGGGGTCTCCCGCCCTGTCTCCCGCCGGGGCCCTCCGCGCTCGGGCGTCGGCGGAGGCTCGACGGGCGGGCCGGGCGCGCGAGAGGCGTGCCTGCTGCGGTCGGTGGTCCCGGCATATGAGGGCGCGTTCTCCCCCGTTTTCGTTTCGCGGGGGCGGAAGAGAGGGGGGCGATGACTTGGGGGGGGTGGATATCATGGCGGGGGCTATGATATTTCCCCAGATTTCATGGCGCCTCTTCTTGCTTCATTACGTCGCAGGCCCCCCCCGCTGGGCCGCGCACGTGCCGCCGGCCATGATTTGCACCCCCCCCTCTTGGACACCCCCCTCTTGGCCGCTCCCGAGTTTCGTTTCGTTCCGCAGGTGGTGCCTTGGCGGGGCGAGCCTCGCCGCGCGCTCGCCTCGCCCGGGTGCCCACGGCGCGCGCGCCCTGGCGGCCCCCGCGTCGCGGCGTTCTGCCCCGGTGGTGCCACTGCTCGCCTGCTCCGCCCGCCCGCTGCCCATCTGCGCGAGTGGCGCAAGGGCCCGCTGGCGGGCGCTGGTTGCCTCTCCCCCGCGCGCGCTGATCCAGGGATTGCAGGCGGTGGCGTTGGGCGCCCACTTCTCCTCCTTGATCTCGCTGAGCAGCGCCAGAGCCCGCAGCCGCTGCCGCCCCATCTAGCGCGCGCTGGTCCCAGCGGTGTAGCTGATGACGTGGGGCTGCACCTCTGAATGCCGCAACTCGCGGCTGCTGCCCGCCCTTTCAGCGCTCGTGTAGCTTCCTCGAGTCGCACATCTCGCGACGAGGCGGTAGAGCTTACTGTCGCTGTCTGCCCGTCTCGATCGTGCCGATCCCAACGGTGCAGCCGATGATGTCAGACTCCGCTGCTGCTGGTAGATTTTCTCGCCTGCGCTGATTCCTGCCGGGATTGTAGATAATGACGTCGGGCGTCTGTGCCAGGTGTCCTGCTGCGTGTTGGTGGGCAGCCCCAGATCCTGCTGCCGCTACCCCCCCCCGTCCCGCACGCCCTAATCCCAGCAGTGTAACTGATGGCGTAAGGTCCCCAGATGGGATGCCATTGTGCAGCGCCCGTCTGCTGCCGCTGCGCTTCCTTCCCCCCCGCGCTGATCCCTGCGCTGCAGCTGATAACGTTGGGTTCGCCACATTCGAGCCTGCGTCTGGCGCCAGAGCGCGCCGCCACTGCCTACCCCCTTGGCTGGCGCCGATGACAGCAGTGCAGCCGATGATGTCAGCGCCCAACTTGGCGTCTAGATAGCGCTCGGCCGCCAGAGGGCCAGCTGCCTTGGTCCTCCTCGTCATCGTCTTCCTCGTTCCCTTCTCGGCCTCGCGCAATGCTCTCGTCGTTCTCCCTATCCTCGCCCTAGTCCCCCTCGCCCTTTCTTCCTTCAGCTCCGCCGCGCCCGGGTCCGCCGCGGCCGTGGGGAGTTGCCGCCAACGCGCGGCGGAGGAGGGGGGGGGGGCGAGGCAGGTGCGAGATGTTTCCCCGTATCCCTTATCTGGTGAGCGCCGTCTCCACCGCCGCCGCCTGCTCCTGGCGCGCCTCCTCTTCTTCCTCCAACCTGGCGCGAAGTTTCACTCCGCCCTTGGCTGGCGTGGTCATGGTGAGACCGAAATGTTCGACTCGTTCTGCGAGCCCCTCGATTGGTGGGGCGCCGGGCAGCGCCTGGCGCACCGCGGTGCGCTGCGCCGCGGCGGGGGGGAGGGGGGCCTGCCTCCGCTCCTGGGTGCCAGCGCGCATCGCTGGAGCGTGCTCCAACGCTGCCGCTTGGTCCCAGCAGAGTGGGCGCGGCCCCGCGCAATGCGGCCAGCCTACTCACGACCAAATGCCACGTGGTATCTGCCCGCTGACACGCGCAACCAGCCACGCTGCGAAGAAGCGCCGCTGAAGTTTGCTCCGCGGTGCCCGTTGCAGTCGAAGCGGCGGAATGGGCCTGAGGGGGGCGATCTCTGCGTGGGGGAATTTCCCATCATTGGCCAGCTGGCGCAATTGTTTCTGGAACCGTTCCTCATCATTGCGAAGAATCGCAGGTGCTGCCGCAGCGGGGTGCTTTGATTTCGCCATCGCCTCCTTACGCATGTCGTGGTCGGAGACAGCAGATCGGCTGGCGCCGACGGTTGGCGGTGCAGGCCGCGGTCGACGCTCGCTGGCTGGCGCGACTTGCAGAACGTCATGGCGCCGAGGTCCTGGGTCGGCGTGTCCGCGGGGTCCAGCCGCGCGGCTCCGGCGACGGCGCGCGCGCCCGCGCAGTGCTTGCGATCGATTTCCCTGGCGTCGCGAATGCGCCGCGAGACTGTCGCTGCGACCTCGGTGAACAGGCGGGTTTCGTGAACCGCTCGGACGCGCCCGCCGGCGCCTAGGCAGACGCCCGCTTCAAGCCTCTTCGTGATCTTGGCAGAGGCGTGCGTGGCTTCGGTGAGCTTGCGGGCGACGGGCGGTGAGACGGCGGCGCGGTGGGCCAACGGCTCTCTGCCGTGACGTGCGTTTGGGCGTGCACTCTTCGTGGGCTGGTTGATGGTCTAGGGGGCCCCAAGGACTAGACCTTTCGTTGTTGCGCTGCGGGCAGTCGTTGCAGGGGCGAGTCTAACGCGGGCGCGGGCGAGAAGCTGCTGGAAAGTGAGCTTGGGGTCGACTGGTGTACCGAGTGTGTTCGTGCAACTGTTCGCCGCTACGGTCTCGCCTGAGACTGTCTTGAAGTCCGTTGAATAGGGCGCTGGGCACTTGATTGGGAGGACGACTGGGCAAGTATGGCCACCCTGGAAGACGTGTCTCCACTTCGAACAGAATCTGTCCAGCCCGCTGCGCGCCGCGCGCGCCCCGCCTGCCGTCGATTGCGAGGAGAAGATGTCGTCGAGAAGCTGGCCAATCGGAGCCTTGTGAGGGGCATTCGCATCAAATGGGGGGAGCTGTTTCCCGCCGCGCGCGAGGGCGGTCAGGCGTGCGTGCCAATCGGGCCCCTTGTGAATTGCAGCGAGGGTGGCCTCGAGCATGGCGCTGGGCAAGTGAATGGATTCCGTGCCCGATCCCCTTTGCGGCCAAGCTGCTGCCAGCTGAAAGGTGCCCGGGGCGAGGGTGCGCGCCGGCGCCGACCGCGCGGGCGCCCGCTTCGTCGATCATAGTTGTGAATAAGACGGAACGCAAGTGCGTGCCTGTTTGGCGACCCGTCCGACCCCGACCCGCTTGGCCCGGATTTGTTCCTCGCCGCGGGCAGCGCCCAGAAACGGCCGCATTCGCCGCCGAACACTGGCCCCCCACAGGCGCAGGCGGACATTTGGCCAGGTCGGCTTTGACCAGGAGGGTCGACAACGAGGAGGAAGCACGCGCGTGGAGTGCGATCGACGCGCCAATCGCAGGCAGGGTGGGATTCCACGTGCCGCCGCAGTGGACGCCACCCGTGTATACGTCGAGCTGTTGCTAGGCAGATTGTGGCCACATGGCGCCGAGGACACCTGCGAGTTCGTCAACCAGACTGATCGGTCGTATGCTATGAAAATTAGAACAATAGTTGGGCCTTTATTGTGCGGTGGTGGGGTGGCCCTGACCCGTTTTGAGGTTATTAGCATTAGTGCGGCAGCGCATTTGGTGATGGCCCAGGTGAGCACAACGCCCGCTTGGGCGACCGTTGCGCTACGATGTAAACGTTGGCTGACCCGTTCGGGATGAATTGGCCGCAGGACGTACTCCGTCTCTTCCAACCCGAAAGGGTCGCCACCCAGGCTCATTGCGACGTCTTGGAATGCTTTCTTGCAGGTGCGCTTCAATCCCTGGCGGACCCACTAGTTGCACGCTGGCTCGCCGGGCCCGACAGGGCGGCCACGCTGCATGACGTCGTGAGTCACGTGGCTTCCCCATCAAGAATTCTGCTCTCCGTCAGTTTTATCTCTCCTTCTTCCGCCCTCCTCCTCCCTACCTTCTCCGTCGTCGCCAGGGTTTTATCCATCGGGAGCTGAATTGACCCGGCGTCCCAAGCCAGTTCAGGCGTCGGTCTTTTCTGTTGATCACGATTGGTCTTGGTCGAGGTGCTATCGGTGTTGCACATGTGTTCGATTTCAGCGTCAGGATAGCCGGCCTTCGACTTCTGGTTGTTTTGGGGGGGCTTTCCCGACCATGTTGGAAGAGAGAGAGAGCGTGGCCACATGCTCTTTTCGTTCAGTTGACCTGACAAGAGTCTGTCTTCTTATGTGTGTCTCGAGCAGACCCTACAAATCTTCAAGGCCCCTGAAGCTCACGGGTGAAAAGTGCCTGGGCGACAACTGGGCCTCAACAAGGACTGAGGATGGATGGCCTCTCCTTGTAAGGCGCCGCCACCCGAGGCTCAAGGGGTCAATGGCGGCGGAGGACCTTGCTTGCGAGTGATCTTGTTGGAAGGGGAGGTAAAAATAGCCCCTCCTTCCCTCCTTCCCTCCTCCTCCTCCTCGTCCTCCTCCCCCTCCTCCTCGTCCTCCTCCTTCTCGTCCTCCCTCTCTTTCTCCTCCTCCAACGCCCTCCTTGCCCCTCTCCCCCCCCGTCCTCCCCAAACGGCGAGTGCGACGATCCGAGGCGGGCATTTACCCATATCCACCGCCTGGAGGGTCAGTTTTCGGAGCCTCGGCAGGCGGTGGATATGGACATATTCGGGCCCCCGGGGGCCGAAATATTTATTTATTTAGCAAGGGTTGCGCGAAGCGTCACAATACAGCACAAACGAATTCGGAAGATTACAACACAACGGTGGCTACGCGGAAGGCCGCCCCACCGCAGTGCCGTCGCGTCTCGTGCAGCCCCCTTTCGCAAGAACGTGGGAGTGGCCGAGGCGCTGGGCAGCAGTTCGCTCAGCCCGGTCTTTCGCGTCCAGCTCGGCACATACATTGCTGCTAAGCCTCGGGTACTTTGCAGGCTCCTGCAGCATGGCGTGCCAGCACTTCGTCCGCCTTTTATCGGACAAATGGGCGATAAGACCAAGGCGAGCGCCGAAGGTCGTGCCACACACCATGCACGTAGCCGACGCAGGTGCGAAGAAACGCTGCTCGCATCGCACACCGTGCTTGATGCGCCTATGCTGGGCCAGCTGGCGCTCCGAGGCAAACGCCACCGAGCAGTCCGAGCAGGCGAAGGGTCGACAGATGGGTTCCACACGCTGGTGTAGAACTTTGTCACAAATTGAATCCTCAAAGTGGAGGAGGGCTACAAATTGCTTCCATTTGAGCGGCTCGTCGCATATGAGCTTGCACCACGCCTCTGGATCCTCTGCGGGATCGGGCAGGTTAGAACACAGGGCGACGCTCTGGTGGAGGCGCCTTTGGTCCTGAATCACCAGCTGGAGCCACGCGGAAAGCTGCGGCATGCCGTTGCGCTCTGGCCTCTGCCGGAGTACAGCTGACAGCGACGGAGGGCGAGCGCGGACAAGGCGACCTAGGTAGGTAAGCCTGGCACGCGCCAGCACACAATCGATGGAAGGGATTCGGTGCACACTGCGGAAGCTGAGGTCGCTCCCGGCGCCGGGGCCAAAACGAGGGGCCCCAAGCATCCTGCGGTAGCCTCGCATATATACGTCGTTGAGGAGAGAAAGAAATGGAGCAGTGGGTACAAATATGTGCAGGTTAAACAACAACCTGGACATCACAAGAGTCGTGAACATCCAGCACTTCAAGCTGTAATCAACCTGCTGGGACCCAAAAAGTTTCATCGCAAGAGGCGCGTACGCGGCCAGGGCCTTCTTGCGGCGACTCTGCCCCAAAGGAATCAACGAGCCCGACAATGCAAGCTCGCAACCTAGATGTTTATAGAGGGGGACAACGTGCAAAACGTCATCGGTGCTGGGAAGCTGGATGCACAGAGGTCCTCCTGGCGCTCGCCGCCTGGCCCGGGTGTGCTTCACAGCCCCATGCCCCCTATACTTCAAAAATGCTTCGGTTTTTCCTAGCTGAAAATTGATTTCTAAATTCAGCACGCGGTAAAAGCGAAGAACAAAGCCCAACAGACCATCGATTGATCGGTCCAGCACCTTGGCGGACACAGCCAGCAACATTAAAACCGTGTCGTCGACAAATGCGACGTCGACCACATCCTGCATGGGCGCGCCATCTGCAGGCCTGGATTTCGCCCACACAGGCGCACTATCGCACGGGAGCTGGAGAGCGAAGCCGGCGTCCACGACGAGGTCGTGAATCATCTGGAGGGCCACACTGAAAGTCGAATTGAAAAGACAGGCGCCGTACTTACAGCCCTGCCTTCCTCCCAAACGCACCGCGATGGCAGTATCGAGGTCGCCTACGCTAAACCAGGACTGCACGTGCATGTTTTTCAGAAGGCGGATCACTTTCGGTGAGACCCCCCACTCACGAATGCCGTGCACGGACACGAAATATGTCCATATCCGCCGCCCGCTGGGGCACCAGGGCGTTGGTTCCCGGGCGGTGGATATGGATAAATCCCCGCCTCGCAGACGAGGCGGTGGTGTCAGCACCAGCTTCGGTCACATCGTCCCTGTCGTGATCGCCGTCACCCATCGCCGTTGGTCGTCGCCCTCGCCGTCACCGCCGGCGGTGCCACCGCCGGCGTGCCGCCGCCATCGGCGCAGCCCCTTGCCGCCCCTGCCGCCCGCCGGTGCCGCCGGCCTTGGGCCCAGGCCCGCTGGCGCTATGCTGGGTGCGCCCCGGCCGCTCCGCCGCGCCCCCTCCCGCCCCGGGGGGGCAATGGTGGCCGCGGGGGCGCCCCCGCCCCCGTCGGGGATCCTCAAGACGCGCGTCGGTCCAATGTGTGCTTTTCTGGGCAGGCGGGCGCGGCCATGGGCGCAGAAGAGGCAGCGCCAAGAGCTGCCCGGCGTACCGCGCCACGATTTTTTGCAGCGTGCGTCCCACGGGGCCGAACCAAAGAGTGTGCGAACAGAAAAGTCGTGCGTCTGCTTGTGGTGAGGTGGGCCTGGGGCTCTGGTTGCTCATCCTGTCCACTCCACCTACAGCACGCAGCCTGTGCGGGCCTTGTCTCCCTGCGGCGCCCGTTCGCCCTGTTGAGCTGGCGCCGCTCCCGTGGACATGCACGCGGTGGGCGCCAGCGCGGGCTCTGAGGATCCCCGGGCCCGTGCGAGGCCGAGGCCGAGGCCGGGTGGGGTCTGCTGGACGGCCCCGCCCCCAGGCCCGAGGGGCCCGGCCGCGCCGCCTGGCATTTCGGGGGCCCCAAACGGTGTGGTGACCACACCGCGCGTTGAGTCGGTGTGTGGACTCGTGGTCACCGCACGGTTTTCCCAGACCCCCTCGCGCTGCGAAAAAATCACGACGGGAGGTTTTTCGTTATTTTCGGCCTCCAGGGGCCCTTACGGGCTTCGGGACCGTCCAGGAAAAGACTCAGGATGAACAACTGGTCCCGGGGAAAGGGTCCAGAGTTCCGGGGGTCGACGTTGTGAAAAAAAATACGATGTCGGGGGCTGGGTTGGGGTTCGCATCGCTCCCCGAGGACGTCTCAGGGGGCAGTCTGCCTTCGGTGTCCCAGAGCCGTGCGGCGACGGACCGCGCGGTGAGGTCGTTGGGGATTCTGAGGTCACCACGTGGTCCGTCGCAGTCTGCCTCTCTCAGGAGGGGAAAGACACACAGACACAATGAATCGTCGATTCCCAGAAAAATATAGGAAAATATGGAAAGAGGGGGGGAGAATGGAAAACCCAGAAAATATGGGAAACGATTCGGAATCCTGGGATTTGTGGCTATTTATTCGTGTGTCCCTGGGCGCCTTTACTCTCCTTGGACGCCCCATGCTTCCCAGACCCCCGACTTCACAACTTTCTCACACAGCGAGCCCCAGAGGTCTGGACCCCTTCCCGGGGCCCGGCTCTTCCTCCCGAGTCTTTTGTTGTTGTTGTTGTTGTTGCTGCTGCTGCTGTTGTTGTTGTTGTTGTTGAACATTATTAATTCTAAAGAATAATTATTGTTGGGGCCCCTGGTGCACGGCCCCCCTGCGCCGCCTAGGCCGCAGCTACATTTTCATCATTTTCGTGAGGAAGCCTCAGGTAATTCGATGTGATCAAGATCCGGTTGTTTTGTTGTAATCCGTTTTCCCTTGCAAAAAACACTATAAAATGACATTTCTTGTTCTAATATAATCAAATTTCAAGAATCCCTTGCAAAAAATAAGGTAAAGTGGACATTCGCGCGCGCAAGACGAAATCCTTCCAAAACCTTAGTGTTCGCAGCGATTTTAACATAAAAACATCAAAAAACCAATGGTTTTTCAACAAAAAATGTCAAAATCTCATCCCGCGCGCTCTTGCGGATTCGTAGGAAACCCAACACTTTTTAAACATTTCTGTCAAACGGGCTTTTGCGAGCAACTTTTTCGAACTTCTGCGACAACGGTTGCGCACCTGCCAGGGCCATCATCCCTGTCAAATAATACCATGCGGGACACATTCGTTTTTTCTTCGCGCGCGCACGCCGTCGTCGTCGGCCGCGGGGCCCTGAATAGTAGCCACGGTCGTCCGCATGCCACGAAGTGAAGTGTCCGAACGTCATAGGGCGGGAAGCTGGGTGTGGGTGGTGGCGAAGAGTCGTTTGGAAATTTGGTAGAGCTTGAACCGGCCCCCCCACAAAGTGGGGGTATTGCCCGCCTCCTATGAAAACCCTGGCACTGGTGAGAACGGAGTGTCCCCACGTGCTAGTAATTGTTGTTGTTGTTGTTGTTGTTGTTGTTGTTGTTGTTGTTGTTGTTGTTGTTGTTGTTGTTGTTGTTGTTGTTGTTGTTGTTGTTGTTGTTGTTCTTCTTTTCCGGTCCCGGGATCGTAGGACTGGGCCGAGAGCCTCCAGGGGCCGCGACCAGCGAAACACACCTCCCGTCCTGCTTTTTGTCCCTCCGCTGGGGCCATCGTCCCAGACCCTCGACGTCATGATTTTCTCGTGACGTCGACCCCCAGAGGTGTCTCAGGAGGGGAACGAACACACAGACGCACTGAATCCTCGATTCCCCAGAAAACATGGGAAAATATGGGAAGTGGGGGGGAAGACAGACACCCAGAAAACACAGGAAACTACGGGGGATCCTGTTGTTTGTGTGCCTTTCTTTGTGCACCCCAGGGCCCCTTCAGTCTCGACCCCCGGGGCCGCTCTCTCGTCCCGCGTCCTCTTCTGGCGCGCCCGAGGCCCGGCGAGGGCCCCCGGAGGCCGAAGGTGGCGACGAGGCCCCCCGTCGGGATCTTTTTCAGGAGGGAAAGAAACACAGAGACAATTAATCGTCGACTCCCCAGATCGGAGGGCACCAACTATACACCTACACCGATCTTGGCCAGGCCAATCCTGCGCCCAGGATCGGTGTATATGCCCTCCTGCCCCAGGCAGGAGGGCGTATACACCGATCCTGGGCCCAGGGTGATACTGGCCAGGATCGGTGTTGGTGTATAGTTGGTACCCTCCGACCCAGAAAATATAGGAAAATATGGGAACTGGGGGGGAAGACAGAAACCCAGAAACTACGGAGAAATCTGGGGATGCGAGGAGGGGTCTGGGTCTGCGGGCTTGAGGCCCCCGGGCCTCGGGGCCCCGGCCTGCGCCCGCTGGGCGCGTGCGTCGCCGCCTGCGCCGCGGCGGTGGCCGTCGCCGCCGCGGCGCAGGGGCGCCGCCGGGGCGGCGCGGCCGCCGGGCGGGGCGGGGCCGCGCGGGGCCCTTGGCGGGTCGGGCTGCACGAGGCGTCGGCGCGGGGGAGGGGGGGGGCGGCTCTCGCGCGCCCCTTCGGTGTCGTTTGGCTTACGTCGGGCCCGTCCCCCTGCAGGGGGGGATCGTGGCAGAAAAAGGAAAAGTGCCCCAGACATGCCCCCCAGAATGCTAGAACAAATAGTCCCGAAAGAGTCCCCAGACTGTTTTTTTGACTGCTTTTGAATCTTCCCCCTGTAGAGGCACAGGCCCGACTTAACGTTTGACCGATCCCCATGCCCATCCCCATCCCCTTCGAGGCCCCCACCAAGTTACCACCCCAGCTGGGGATGCAGTCCTCGAAGCCCGAAGGGAGCGGCCCACGTCCCCATCCAACTGGGGGGGTAGATCGGCCAGTGGGGCCTAGGCCACGCCGCTGGGGATGGGGATCGGATCAACGATACTCATGGGATCCTGGCGTCTCAGTGTTTTCGACCTGGTCGTTTTCGCCCTCTTTTTTTCGGGCCCTGGCAGATCGATCCGGCTCGAAAGATGACGCAGAAAGAGGGGGTCTTGGGCTCTGGGCGTGTTTTTTGTTGTTGTTGTATTTTTTCCCCTGTTTTTTTTGCGGCGTTGCAATTTTTGCGCTGCGTCAGACCTCAGGGTCTTGTGTTCGGTGAAGCCGTGACGTCCGTGACGGGGGTCTTCGGTGGCAACTCGTAGGAGCCTGGCGTAGCCTTTGAATTCTTGACGCTTCGCGTATCCCCACCAGCCCATCCTACACCAGGCACTCGAACGAAGAGCGCCGATGATCGGCAGCTGTTCTCCTCCCCCTCTTCCTCCTTCTCCTCCGTCTTCTCCTCCTCCTCCCTTCCTCCTCCTCCTCCTCCTCCTCCTCCTCCTCCTCCTCCTCCTCCTCCTCCTCCTCCGCCTCTTCCTCTTCCCTGGTGGCGTCTTGGAGGTATCTTCGAACGTTTTGGTGGGCTCTTGGGCCTCGCGGGCGGGCGGCGCTCCGCCCGCCCGCCCGCGCGCAGGGCGCAAGAGGAGAGTCCGAGACGTCTCTTGAGGCCCTCTTGGAGGACATCGATCGCAGAAGGGGGAAGCATTTTTTAGCGTCGCTCCCCTGGGGGGCACGATCCTCGTGAGGGGTGTCGAATTTTAGCCCTCCCAGGGGTCGTTCTTGGACGCTCTAACTACCCGCGGCCCCCCCTGTCCAGGTCAGTGGGGAGGGGGTAGGGGGAGGGGTAAACCCCTCCCCGAAGGGGAAGAAGGAGGGGTGGAAGAGGAAACGCTCTAAACCACCGACGCCCAGAGGGCTGGTGGGACTTCTTGGGAAGCTATTTTGGGAGGCTTGGGCTCCTCTTGGACCCGTCTGGGCGCCCTTGAAGGCCCTGCTGGGGCGCTCTTGGGGCAATCTTGGAGGACATCGGTCAAGGAAGTAGGGTTCATTAATTAGAGCCCCCCCCCAGGAACTCCAAAAATCGTCTCCTGTACCGCTCTGGGACCGCTCTTGCAGCGCCCTTCGGCGCTCTTGGCGCCGTCGTGGGGCTTTCTTGGGCCCTTCTTGGAGCTATCTTGAGCCATCTTGGAGCCATCTTGACGCCTCGGACGTGCATCGCAAGCGAAAAAGTGATAATACCAAAAACATTGATTTTCCCTAGGGTTTTGAAGCATTTTGGCCTCTTGGATGCATCCTAATGATGCTCTTGTGGGCACTTGGAACCGTCTTGGAGAGTTCTTGGAACGTCTTGGAACATCATGGGGACCATCTTGAGGCATCTTGCGCTATCTTGAGCCATCTTGGAGGGTATCTTGGGCTCCCTGAGGCCCTCTTGGAGCCGTCTTGGGCCATCTTGGGCGCTCCAACGCGCCGCGGAACCCCCTGTCCAGGTCAGTGGGGAGGGGGTAGGGGGAGGGGTAAACCCCTCCCCGAAGGGGAAGAAGGAGGGGTGGAAGAGGAAACGCTCTAAACCACCGACGCCCAGAGGGCTGGTGGGATTCCGTCTTCAGCGTCGACTAGCGTCGATTAGCGTCTGGGACTCGATGAGATAGCGCCGATCTCGCGTCGGTGAGCGTCGGTGAGCGTCGGTTAGCGTCGAGTTAGCGTCGACTATAGCGTCGATTCGCAACAGCCGACAAGATGGTTTGGGAGGCTACCATGAGTTGCCACCGAAGGGGTCGCCCTCCCCCCCCCTCCCCCCTTCCCCGTCACGGCACCGAGTGTGCACGGGCAGGCGGGGTGCTGGTTCCCCCACGGGCATGGCTCAGGAGGGAAAGAAACACACACAGGCACAATTAATCGTCGACTCCCCAGAAAATATGGGAAAATATGGGAAGTGGTGGGGAAGACAAAAACCTTGAACATATAGGAAAATATGGGGAATCTTTTTATTTGTGTGTATTTATTTGTGTGTCCCAGTTCCCCCACGGGCATGGCGCGGTGCTCACAGGCATGCTGTGGTGCCGACGGGCACTCCGGTAAGCAGCCTCGCAGCTTGCCGCTGCGGCTGCCCTGCCCGGAGGTCCGGGCGTTGCCTCCTGCTCCTCCTCCTCCTCCTCCTGCTCCTCCTCCTCCTCCTCCTCCTCCTCCTCCTCCTCCTCTCCTTCCCTCCTCCTCCTCCTCCTCCTCCTCCTCTCCTTCCTCCCTCCTCCTCCTCCTCCTCCTCCTCCTCCTCCTCCTCCTCCTCCTCCTCCTCCTCCTCCTCCTCCTCCTCCTCCCGCCGGGCGCTTTTCTGCCCAGCTTCGGGCCCCACAGGGCCATCACGGCCCGATCGGGCTCGGAGCATGCCGCAGGGTGTCTAGATCGGGGGGGGAAAAGAGTGGGGGAGGACTAGGGGGGGGTGGATATCATGGCGCGGGCCATAATTTTTCCTCAGATTTCATGGCGCCTCTTCTTGTTTCATTACGTCCCAGGCCCCCCCGCTGGGCCGCGCACGTGCCGCCCGTCATGATTTGCACCCCCCCCTCTCGGACACCCCCCTCTTGGCCGCTCCCGACTTGAGATCCAGTGATTTTTGTCGTGATGATTTTTTCCCCCCTCAGCGTCGGATCTCAGGGCTGATACTGCTACCCTTTTCCTGTTTTTTTCGCTTTTTCTTGGCCTCCTGGTAGGCCCTCGTCGCCATTGCTGGATTCGCCTCGAGATTCTGGTTAGAACGCACCCCGAGAGAGTTTCAGGGAGTAGTGTTATCGGTTTCTTGTGATTTCCCCAGAGGCGGGCCCGGGCGAGCTCGGCTTCGACACGAGCGTGGCGGTGAAGACATTCCGGTGGACGAGGCCCAACCGCACCCTGGAGGAGGCGATACACGGTGCGTACGGGGCCAGTGGCTGGAAGCAGGTCGAGTTCAAGGAGGGCCTGCCCGGGAAGATCACCGAGCGTGCTCTGGTCGACTGGGTGACCTCCGAGCTGGTGGGGGGCCCTGGGGCCTCCGCCGGAGTCCGACAGGTCAGCGTGCCCTGGCCCGATCCAGAGCCGGGCCAGAAGTACCTCGAGGACCAGCTGCCTCCCGGGCACTGGGTCGCGTACTCCCGGCGGCAGGTGTGCGCCATCGCGGCCCACGCCCTCATGTCGGGGGTTGCCATAGGTGCCCCTGGCCCAAGGTGCTCCCAGCTTTTCTTCTCGCTCGACTTGGGAGCCCCATGGGGCCCTCTGGGCCTCGTGAGGGGCGCCCCGGAGGCCGTGGGGGCCCCCCCTGGAACTCCTGGGGGCACTCTGGGCCGGGAGCACTTCTGGCAGCACCCGGCCATGGGCTCGACGACGGAGGGCTACGCGAACGGGCTCTCGAGGTATTTGGACGCCAACGCCACGAACGAGGGCGGTTGCCTGCCCAGGAGCGGCGGCTTCGGCCGCGCGCTCGTCGCCCTGCTGGCCGCGTGTGCGGCCGACCCCGCGCTGCGCGCGGGGGGGCAGGGCCCCATGCTGGTCGTGGCGAAGGCTCGGGCGAAGAGTCCTCCTCCTCCTCCTCCTCCTCCTCCTCCTCCTCCTCCTCCTCCTCGCCGCCGACTGGAGGCGGGGCACAGGCCCAACGCCTCCGCGGTGCGCGAGCTCGGCGGCGCCGTCTCCCTCGCGGGCGCCGGGCTGCGCGTCTGCCAGTACGGGGACGGCGCGGAGGCCCTCGGAGGGCTGGCGGCGGTGCCGCCGGAGGCGTGCGCCCCGCCGACGGCGGCGGGCCCCGGGCGGGACTTCATGACGGGCGGGCTGCACGGGCAGGCCAGGCGGGCGAGGAGCACGGCGGGAGGCCTCTCCGCAGGAGGAGGAGGAGGGGGAGGAGGAGGAGGAGGAGGAGGAGGAGGAGGAGGAGGAGGAGGAGGAGGAGGACGAGGAGGGGAGGAGGAGGAGGGGAGGAGGAGGAGGAGGGGAGGAGGAGGGGGAGGAGGAGGGGAGGAGGAGGAGGAGGAGGAGGATGAGGAATGATGAGGAGGGGAGAGGTGTAGGAAAGGAGGGAGGAGGAGGAGGAGGAGAGGGAGGAAGAGAGGAGGAGGAAGGAGGAGAGGAGGGGAGGAAGGAGGAGGAGTAGGAGAGGAGAGGAGGAGGAGGTAGGAGGGAGGAGGAGGAAGGAGGAGGAGGAGGAGGAGGAGGATGAGGAGGAGAGAGGCGGAGGAGGAGGAGGAGGAGGAGGAGGAGGGGAGGAGGAAGGAGGAGGAGGAGGAGGAAAGTAGGGGGAGGAGGAGGAGGAGGAGGAGGAGGAGGAGGAGAGGAGGAGAGGAGAGGGGAGAAGGAGGAGGGGAGGAGAGGGGGAGGAGGAGAGGAGGAGGAGAGAGGAGGAGAGGAGTGGGGAGGAGGAGGAGGAGGGGGAGAGGGAGGAGGAGGGGAGGAAGGAGAGGAGGGAGGAAGGAGGAGGAGGAGGAGGAGGAGGAGGAGGGGAGGAGGAGGAGGATGAGGAGGAGGAGGAGGAGGAGGAGGAGGAGGAGGAGGAGGAGGCGGCGGAGGAGGAGTCCAGGAGGAGGAGGAGGAGAGGGGTGGAGGAGGATGGGGGGGGGAAGGGAGGAGGAGGAGGAGGAGGAGAGGAGGGGAGGAGGAGGAGGAGGAGGAGGGGAGGAGGAGGAGTAGGGAGGAGGAGGATGAGGAGGAGAGGAGGGGGAGGAGGAGGAAGGAGGGAGGAGGAGAGAAGGAGGAGAGGAGGAGGAGGAGGAGGAGGGGCGGAGGAGGATGAGGAGGAGGAGGAAAGAGTGAAGGGAGGATGGGAGAAGGAGGAGGAGGCGGAGGAGGAGGAGGAGGAAGAGGAAGAGGAGGAGGAGGAGGAGAGGAGGAGGAGGAGGAGGAGGAGGAGGAGGAGGAGGAGAGGAGGCGGAGGAGGGAGGAGGAGGAGGAGGAGGCTGTCGCTCGCTTCGGCAGGCCTCCAGCGGCTGGTGCCTCGGCGAGTGCGTTCCCGGGGGTGCCCTGGTCGTCCCGAGCGGCCGCCGGAGGCTCGAGATCACGCCCGGAAGCCAGGCCTACTCGCGTCGTGGATATACAGTCCAAACCGTGTAACATCAGGAGGGGAAAACACCCATCTGCGGGGGCCACCCCCTGCGGGTGGCCCCCGCAGAGGCGCAGAGGTCGCCCGCAGGGGCGCGGAGGGCAGAGTGGAGGGCCCTGCCATTACGTAATCAGGAGGAAAAGAAACACACAGACACAATGAATCGTCGATTCCCCGAAAATATGGGAAAATATGGGAAGTGGGGGGAAGACGAAAACACAGGAAATATAGGAAGATACGGGGAATCCCGTTATTTGTGTGTCCCAGGGCCCCTTCATGATAAGGATGCGCGGTACTTTTAGGTCGGGCGTGTCCCCCTGCAGGCGGATTTTGGACGAAGGGTAGAAGCTACCCCCAAAGTACACAAAACATAGGTATTCGAAAATTGTCAAAAAGTCGTCCCCAGACTATTTTTTGACTATTTTCGCATATTCCACCTGTAGAGAGAGACAGGCCCGACTTCACGGTGAGGATGCAAGGGCCTCGGACGCCCATTTCGAAGCTTTTCGAGCGGGGCGCGGCCAACGAACGTGGCCAAGGACGGGGCGAGGAGGCAAGGATGCAAGGGCGCCCTTGGGAAGACTGTGCGGGTTGACTGTAAGATGGACCGTCAAGAAACGACTCTTGATTAAGAGCATGAAGAGCCGGTCCTCCAGAAGGGATCCACACCTTTCGGGGCCGCGCTGCCTGCCTGCCTGCAAATGCCGAGCCTAGGTGGCGCATCGGCATGGAG
>CAUYUJ010000441.1:62500-72003 GCA_963575745.1 Prorocentrum cordatum
TCGAGTGCGTGGATGTGGATGATCACCCGATGGTGATGCTGCTGATGATGATGATGATGATGTTGCTGATGCTGATGATAATGAGGATGAGGATGAGGATCAGGATGAGCATGATGATGATGCTGATGCTGATGCTGATGATGCTGATGCTGATGCTGATCCTGATGCAGCTGATGCTGCTGCTGATGATGATGATGCTGATGCTGATGCTGATGCTGCTGATGATGGTGATGCTGATGCTGATGATGATGCTGATGCTGATAACGATGATGCTGCTGCTGCTGATGATGATGATGGTGATTCTGATGCTGCTGCTGCTGTTGATGATGATGGCGATTATCATGATGATGATGATGAGGATGATGATGATGATGATGATGATGATGATGATGATGATGATGATGATGATGATGATGATGATGATGATGATGATGATGATGATGCTGATGATGATGATGATGATGATGATGATGATGATGATGATGATGATGATGATGATGATGATGATGATGATGATGATGCTGATGCTGATGCTGATGCTGATGCTGATGCTGATGCTGATGCGGCTGCTGACGATGCTGATCAAGACGCTGATGATGACGATGCTGATGCTGATGCTGATAACGATGACGTCGAACACGAACAATCTCATACATAATCCTACACGGGCTCGACCCAGCCCTGAAAGCCCCAGCAGGGCTGGATCCAGATTTCAGGGAATTCTGCGGAGGCGCGGCCCAGCTCGAGTCCAATGCTGCTAGTAGGGCTGGATCGAATTCTCACGGAGTGCTATTCGGGCTTGGTCCAGCCGTCTAGTATGCTATTCGGGCTTGATCCAACCTTCTAGAATGCTATTCGGGCTATTCTCACATAAATGCTATTCGGGCTTGATTCTACTATGGTCTGGACCCAGCTCTAATAGGATCCGTCTGGTTCTCGATCCGATTGTACCGTGATCCTACTATGGTCTGTATGCAGCTCTACTGGAATCTTGTAGGGCTTCGATCCAGCCTTGATGCAATTGTAGTGCGGCTCGGTCCGGCTGTATTAGATTCCTGCAAGGGTAGAATCCAGCTCTGATAGAGCCTTGCTAGGTCAGCGTCCAACTGTAATGGAAACCCCTCCCCTTCCCTCGCCCTTCCCGGCCCAGACCTGGGAGGGGAGGGGTGGGGGTGTCCCCCCCCCCGGCCTGAACCGGGGAGGGGGGGGCTCTGACCCCCCCCCCAGTTCGAACCGAGGGGGCGGGCTTGCCAGTAGCCAGAGAGCGTCATCTTGAATAATCAGCCCGTCGGAGAGCTGGGCGCGTCGTCCGCGAAGGACTACGAGCTGGAGGACAACAAGTCCTTCGACCGGGGAAAGGCCACGCAGGCCGCCAGGCACAACGCGCTTCCCCGGCAGCGGGCCGTGGACGGGTCCAGCGGCTACGCGTTCGAGAAACAGGTCAGGGCCTGGTACTCGACGAGCCCCAAATTTGGCATGAGCACAAGTTCTCGGCGGTTCTCGCCGACTTTTGGGATCGGCGCGGGGGCCCCCCTGGCGGCGCCTGCAGCGTCGCGCCGGGCGCGCTCCGCGCGCCAGGGAGGGGGTCCAGCGCCGACCCACGGAATCCGCGCGGACTCCTGGGAGACCACGCTTGTGTTCGGAGTCCTAGAGATTGACACCAACACCAAGATCGGCGGTGTGCCTCCACCGAGGGAAGACGATCCCGATCTCGGTGATGGTGGTAATATTCTGGCTTCCAAGGTGACCGAAATATTACCACCAACACCGAAATCTAAGATCATCATCTCCCTGTGGAGGCAAACCCTTGTGCTGGTGTTGGTGCCGATTTCCAGGCCTCCAATGTGTCGCTTTGTTCCTCGAGGTACGCCTCCACGGCGCTCACCTCGTACTCGCCGGGGATCCGCGACGTGCTCAGGCAGGCGGGCGTCCCCGCCACCGGCGCCCGCCAGTCAAGCCCCTGCTCTCCCCCAGACCTCTAGCGCAGGAGGGGGAAGCACACGCAGACACAGTTGATCGTCGACTCCCCAGAACATACGGGGAGATATGGGAAGTGGGGGGGAAGACAAAAAAATCACCCAGGAAATATGGGAAAATATTGGGGGATCCTGCTATTTGGTGTATGTTTATTTGCGTGTCCCCGGGCCCCTTCATAGCAGATGGACAAAAGACCATCGGGGCGGAAACCTCTCGCCGTTGCCGGCCTCTGGCGCCCACCCCCCTCCCAGGCAGGTCGTGAGCTCGCTGGGCACCGGGCCGTGGCTGTCGGGCCTGTGGTGGGGCGACTCGCAGCTGGGGCTCCTGGCGATGTGGCTCGGGCACGCGATCGCCGCGACCACGTGGGGCCCAGCCGGCCCTGACGCCGCGGGGAGCGGCGCGCTGCCGCTGGACCTCGGGAGGAAGATCAGGGGCAGCGTTGGGGGAGGCTCGCCAGTCCAGGGAGGGGAGGGAGGGGAGGGAGGGGAGGGAGGGGAGGGAGGCAAGCTAGGTGCGCTCGCGTCATATCTGACGTCCTACCCTTCCCTCCCGTCCCTTACCATGGCGCTGATTTTCTCTATCCGCGGACGCGTGTCGTAGCGGACCTGTGGCTCCGCGCGCGCGTGCGTAGTGGGTGGTGGTGCACGTGCGTGCGTGCGTGCGTGCGTGCGTGTGCGTGTTGTGGTGGTGGTGGTGGTGGTGGTGGTGCTGGTGGTGGTGGTGGTGCTGGTGCTGGTGCTGGTGCTGTGCTGGTGGTGGTGCTGGTGCTGGTGGTGGTGTGATGGTGGTGGTGGTGGTGGTGGTGGTGGTGGTGGTGCGGCGCGGTGGTGGCGGGCGGATGGGCGCGCGAGAAAGAGGCCCGCGCTGGGGCGAGAACGCCATCCTGAACGACGGAGGCCAAACACCGATCCGAAAATGAGGCCCACGCTGCAGCGGGAGCACGATTCGGAACGATTCGGGAGCAGAAATGAGGCCGGCGCCTCAGCGAGAGCATCATTAAAAAAAACGCAGGCGAAAACCCGTTTCCCTGGAATCCTGTGTGTAAAAAAACAGTACGCGGGGGCGTTCGGCCCGAAAATGACGCCGGCGCCTCAGTGAGAGTCGTTTCCCGGGATTTCCCGGGCATCCTGTGTGTAAAAAAACAGTACGCGGAGAATGCGCGGCCATCACCCGGACGCCATCAGGGGAAGAGGGAAAGTATTTTCATATTGAGTAATTGTAGAGGGAGGGGGGGAGGAGGGAGGAGGGAGGGAGGGAGGGAGGGAGGGGAGGGAGGGGAGGAGGGGAGGGGCAAGCTAGGTGCGCTCGCGTCATATCTGACATCCTACCCCTCCCTCCCATCCCTTACCATGGCGCAGATCCCCTCTCTACTCGCACAGTCGGATGTCGAGCAGGGCAATGATCCCGAAAGGGTACGCGATGCATTGTAGAGCACGGCGTGGCATGGCGTAGAAGAGTACCGCAAAACGTAGTATGTCACAGCATGGCGTGGCGTGGCGTAGTGAAGACTTGCATCACAAAGCTTCGCAACACAACGCATGGCATCGCACAGCGGCCCCGAACATAACATTGCATAGCATGGCGTTGAAGATCAAAGCGTAACATGGCAGAGCACGACGTGGCACTTAAACACTGCATATCACAGCTTCAGCTGAAGGAGTGGCATCGCGCAGCGGAACGCAACCTAGCATTGCATTGCATGCCGTGGCATGGCACAGGAAATGACGCCAGTGCTGCAGCGGGAGCACGATTCGGAACGAACGGAAACGCGGAAATGAGGCCACCGCTGCAGCGGGAACACGATTCGGAACGAGCGGAAACACGGAAATGAGGCCAGCGCTGCAGCGGGAACACGATTCGGAACGAGCGGGGCCCGAAAATGAGGCCAGCGCCTCAGCGAGAGCAGCATTTTGAAACAAATGCAGGCGAAAACCCAGCTCCGGGGAATTTTGTTTGTAAAAAAAAATACGCGGGGGGGGGGTCGAACACTCCCAACCCGTCATAAGGGGAAGGACGAGAGTAGTATTCATATTGAGTAATTGTGGAGGGAGGGGAGGGCGCTCGCGTCGGCGGCGGCCGCAGGACGTGGTCAGCCAGGGGCTCCGTGGGGAAGCCTTGCGGCACCTCTCTGGTCCCGAATTTCTGGAATACATCCAGCACGAGGCTGGTCGGCTATATTTGTTTTCTGCTGCCTGTTTCTGCGTGTCGCTGCCAAGGACAAAGACACCCCCTTGAGTGAACAGTGGGAAACCGACCCCCACCCCAACAACTATAGATTTCACACGTCAGCGTTTTGCACGCATGGCGAATGTGCGTAAGCGCAGGCGCCCTGTCGGCGAGGCCATTGCCTGTCGCTTCTCCAAAAGAAGCGAACTTCCGGGAGAGCAGGAGGCCCCGCCGGGCTCCAGTCTTTTCTCGCACGCTCGCCGCCCCCAGGCCATCCTGGGACGTCGGCCCCCTCGGGCAGCAGGCGTGCACAGCGCCCCGCCTGAACCAAGGATTGCAAAAAAAACCAAGGTTTTTTTTTTGCAATCCTTCGACCAAGGGTTTTTTTTGCAATCCTTCGACCAAGGAACCAAGGTTTTTTTTTGCAATCCTGTGCCCAGGACTACTACTTGTACTCCTCCTTCACGGCGATCGGGCCGGACGAAAGGGGGGGATTGGGGAAAGGGGGGGGCCACGAACTCTGCTGCATGCAGCTGGTTTCGGCCCCGCCGCCGGGCCCATCCCTCGATGCAGGGGCGCCTCCCGGCGCCGGGAGGCGCCGGGAAAATCAGCTGCGTGAGCTGATTCTCAAGCCCCCCCCCTTTTGCTTTTCCCCCCTTTCGCCCGGCCCGAGGAAAACCCCGGCAACCAGTGCTACGTGCACTCCGGCGGCGCCTGCCGGGCCTGCCTGCGGGCCTGCCGCACGCCCCCGCCGCCGAAGTGGTCCTTCTGGACGCCCCCGGTCGGCCGGGAGGGGAGGAGGAGGGGGAGGAGGCGGAGGAGGAGGAGGAGGAGAAGGGGAAGGAGGAGGAGGGGGAGGCAGGGGAAGGAGAGGATGAGGGGTGAGGAGGAGGAGGGGAAGAGAGGAAGAGAAGAGGAGGGGAGGAGGAGAGGAGAGGAGGAGAAGAGGAGGAGGAGGAGGAGAGGAGGAGGAGGAGGAGGAGGAGGAAGAGAGGAGGCGGAGGAGGAGGAGGAGAGGAGGAGGAGGAGGAGGGGAGGAGGAGGAGGGGAGGAGGAGGAGAGGATGAGGAGGAGGCGGAGGAGGAGGAGGAGGAGGAGGAGGAGAGGGGAGGGGAGGAGGAGGAGAGGAGGAGGAGGAGGAGGAGGAGGAGGAGGGAGGGGAGGGAGGAGGAGGAGGAGGAGAAGGAGGAGGAGGAGGGGAGGAGGAGGAGGAGAGAGGAGGAGGAGGAGGAGGAGGAGGAGGAGGAGGAGGAGGAGGAGGAGGAGGAGGAACGGAGGGGGCGAGGAGGAGGAGGAGGAGGGCGGAGGGCCGAGAGGAGGAGGAGGAGGAGGAGGAGGAAGAGGAGGAGGAGGAGAGGAGGAGAGAGGAGGAGGAGGAGGAGGAGAAGGGAGGAGAGGAGGAGAGGGGAGGAAGAGGAGGAGGAGGAGGAGGGGGAGAGGAGAGGAGGAGGAGAGGAGGAGGAGGAGGGAGGAGCGGAGGAGAGGAGGAGGAGGAGGAGGAGAGGAGAGGAGGAGGGGAGCAAGGGAGGGAGGAGGGGGAGGGGAGGGAGGGGGAGGAGAGGAGGAGAGAGGAGGAGGAGGAGTGAGGAGGAGGAGAGGAGGAGGAGGAGAGGAGGAGGGAGGAGGAGGAGGAGGAGGAGGAGGCGAGGCGGAGGCGGAGGCGGAGGCGGGGGCGGAGGCGGAGGCGGAGGCGGAGGCGGAGGCGGAGGCGGAAAGGCGGAGGAGGAGGAGGATGAGGAGGAGGAGGAGGAGGAGGAGGAGGAGGAGGAGGAGGAGGAGGAGGAAGAGGAGGCCAGAGCTTCTGGCGCAGCTCCTGGGAGGCTGAGAACACTGCAGCGGCGCCTTGGTGGCCGCGGTCGAAGGCCGTCCCAAGTCGATCAGAGGCACAACCCATCCCGCTTCGTCCGGCCTGCTCCGGCTTGCTCCTGGGATTTCGATGCTCGTTTTGGGGACCTCCCCAGGGCCGATCTAACGGATCTGTTCGACTCCAGTTTGACCCCAGTTTGACTCGAGTTCGACTCAAGTTCGACTCAGGTTCGACTCAGGTTCGACTCAGGTTCGACTCAGGGTCGACTCAAGTCGGCGGTCGTTCGAGGCAGTTTCGACGCACGAGCGGAGCGAGTGTCGCCTGGAAGGTTCCCAGAATGAGCATCCAACGGGATTGATGAGTCTGGGTTAAGTTGGCTTGATGTGGGCCCCTCAATCGGACTTGATAGCCCTTACTTGGAAGCTGGAACAGAGACATTGCCAGTGGCGGGCTGCTTTTCAATCCCAGGGCTTTTGGAGGACGTCGGGGATGGCGTCGGGGTGGTGTGGTGGATACTTTTTTGTCCCCGCTTCCGCAGGGAAACAACGAACCATGTATACAGCAGGATCCCGTATGCATCAGCATCCGCTCTCCTGCTCGAGTTTCGGTGCGGGGCCGCACACAGTGCCGGCGGTGTATATAGAGTTCGGTCGCCTTATTGTGGGTCTGGTGCACTCTGGCTTGACGTGGCCCTTCAGTCGGACCTGATCGCCCTTCGAGGAGGAGGAGGAGGCGGAGGAGGAGGCGGACAAGCGGATAAGCGGGGGGGTGGGTGGATCGCCCGGGGGGTGCGAGAAGGGGCTGCCCTTCGTGGGCCGTCGGGGGTCGGACATCGCTCTGGGGTGAGTTTCGGGCGCGCGAGCGGGGGCTGGGGCGGGCTGTCGGGCGGAGCGGCACGGCCTGGGCCTCCCAGATGGGGTCGGAGCAGACTTACGTCGGGCGTCTCCCTCTACAGGAGGGGTATGCAAAAGTAGTAAGACAGCAGTGGGGCCGATTTGTTGGTCTATTTTTTGAGCTTTTTGCGAGCATCTGTGGACTATTTTCAATCTTTCCTCCAAGATCCGCCTGTAGGGGAACTTGCCCGACCTGAGAGTAGACGGGGTGATCGCGCCGCACCGCCGATGCATCGGCGATGCGGTTCGAGGCAGAGCCCGACTTTCGCCACGCCGACGGCGCCGATGCCTCGCCGACGTCGCCGGTGCATCGCCGATGCATCGCCGATGCATCGGCGATGTGGCGAGATACTCCGACCCCATCTACTCGGACCCCATTGGGAGGTCTCTGGGGTGCTCAATTGAACAGCCCGGAGTGTGCGCTCTTGCGAAGACGTCGTCCCAGAAGTTGCTTCCGAATTTTGCTTCCTTGTACATTTTCATATTTATGTATATTTCTGAAGAGGCACTACCCCTCTAAATTCATTCAGGCAGATCCAAAACGACCCTACCCAACCCTACCACTCTAAAGTCGTTGAGGCATGCCCAACAGCATTCGTCTATAGGATGCCAGCGTACACTTCCCACGCACGCCCAACGACCACACGCGCCCGCCTGACGCACGCAGGCCTCCTTTGGCCTCCCAGAGTCTTAAGATAATCCGGGTGAGCCCAACTCCTAACCCAGGGCGGGGAGGGCTGCAGCCGAAGCGCGCGCGCGCTGCTTCTCCACGACAGGGCCGCCACCACCTCGACGCGGCGGCGGCGCCTCTCGACGAAGCCTTCCTGACCTCCGCTGTGGCCTCGTGTTGTGGAGGTCGATTCATCGAGAGGAAGCATGCTGCGAAATACTTTCCAGATGTCCAAGAAATGCGTCAAACATGTAAAGAAACAGTTTCAAGCATGTAAAAAACAGGTTTGAGATATTTTTAGGGCATGCTTTGCACTTCTGAACACATCTTTGATGCAATGGTAGGATTGTTAGAGTGTCCACTGTCATGGCATCCGCGAGCCTCGTGGAGGGGCGAGCCCACTCCCGGGCAGATCCCGAAGGCCCACACGATCTTGAGGGCTCCTCGGCCGTTCCGCGGCCTTCCTTCTCCCCGCCCGCCTGCGCCCAGTGTGCCTCCCTCCGCAGGGGATGCGTCCCGCAGTCTGCCTGGCCGCTCGCTGTAAGTCGGGCATGTCCTTTTCTGCGGGAGGATTACTCAAGACTAGGAAACATAGTATGGGGACGTTTTCGTTTTTGTTTGTTTGTTGTTGTTTTGTTCTTCCGACTATTATTGGACGTGTTTTCTGTTTTGTTTTTTGTTGGTTGTTTTTTTGTTTGCCTTATTTTGTTGTTTTGAAATGTTGTTTTTTTGGTTGTCTGTTTTATGTGTTGTGCTTCTTGTTGTTGTTGTTGTTGTTGTTGTTGTTGTTGTTGTTGTTGTTGTTGTTGTTGTTGTTGTTGTTGTTGTTGTCGTCGTCGTCGTCGTCGTCGTCGTCGTCGTCGTCGTCGTCGTTGTGGTTGTTGTTGTTGTTGTTGTTGTTGTTGTTGTTGTTGTTGTTGTTGTTGTTGTTGTATATATATATATATAGAAAAAAACGTCACCAACATTATATTTTAATGTGTATTACGTAATATGTATCTATTTATTTTCAAACTGGTACTTCTGTCTTGCATGGCAAACGACTCTCTTATCTTCTGTCCCAGAGCAGCCTGTAGGAGGACCTGCCCGACCTAAGGCTCGTTGGACCCGGCCCGCCGCCGGGGCCCTCGTGCCCAGGGCTGGCCGCGGTGGCGCCGGCGAGGCGCCGCGCGGCGCGCCCTCGCGCGGCCAGCTCGTCGGCGCCCTCGCCCTCGCGGTGGCCCCCCGTCGTGGCCGCCATCGCCGTCGCTTCCTCGGGCAGTGCAGTCAACCCGTGGGAAGAAAAACACACACACAATGGGAACAAAAACACACACACACAGACACACACACAGGCACACACACAGGCACACAGGCACACAGGCACACAGGCACACAGGCACACAGGCACACAGGCACACAGGCACACAGGCACACAGGCACACAGGCACACAGGCACACAGGCACACAGGCACAAAGGCACACAGGCACACAGGCACACAGGCACACAGGCACACAGGCACACAGGCACACAGGCACACAGGCACACAGGCACACAGGCACACAGGCACACAGACACACAGCACACAGACACACAGCACACAGGCACACAGTCACACAGGCACACAGACACACAGACACACAGACACACAGACACACCGACACACCGACACACAGACACACCGACACACAGACACACAGACACACCGACACACAGACACACAGACACACAGACACACAGACACACAGACACACAGACACACAGACACACAGCCACACAGCCACACAGCCACACAGCCACACAGCCACACAGACACACCGACACACCGACACACCGACACACCGACACACCGACACACCGACACACGGACACACGGACACACGGACACACGGACACACGGACACACGGACACCCGGACACACGGACACACGGACACACGGACACACGGACACACGGACACACGGACACACGGACACACGGACACACGGACACACGGACACACGGACACAC
>CAUYUJ010000441.1:72103-92103 GCA_963575745.1 Prorocentrum cordatum
AAGCACACAGGCACACAGGCACACAGACGCACAGACACACAGACACACAGACAGACAGACACAACACAGGCACACAGGCACACAGACACACAGACAGACAGGCACTCAGGCACACAGGCGCACATGCACACAGGCACACAGGCACACAGGCACACAGACACACAGACACACAGACAGACAGACAGACAGACAGACAGACACAAAGACAGCCAGACACACAGGCACACAGACACACAGACAGACAGGCACTCAGGCACACAGGCACACAGGCACACAGGCACACAGGCACACGGGCACACAGACACACAGACACACAGACACACAGACAGACAGACAGACAGACAGACACACAGACAGACAGACAGACAGACACACAGGCACACAGGCACACAGACACACAGGCACACAGACACACAGACAGACAGGCACCCAGGCACACAGGCACACAGGCACACAGGCACACAGGCACACAGACACACAGACAGACAGACAGACAGACAGAACACACAGCAGACAGGAACAGGACAGACACACAGCACACAGGACACAGACAACACGGGCACACCAGACACACAGGACAGACAGGCACCCAGGCACACAGGCACACAGGCACACAGGCACACAGGCACAGTGTCACACAAGTCACACAGGCACAGAGACACACAGAAAAACAGACACACAGACAGAAGACAGACACGACACACAGGAACACACGACAGACAGACACACAGGCCACAGGCACACAGACACACAGGACAGACAGGCACTCAGGCACACAGCACACAGGCACACAGGCACAAGGCACACAGAGCACACAGACCACACAAACACACAGACGAGACAGAACGAGACAGACAGACAGGGACAGACAAACACCAGACCACACAGACCAGACAAGACACACAGGTCCATAGGCACACAGACACACGACAGACAGGCACTCAGGCACACGCACACAGGCAAACAGGCCAACCGGAACACGGCACAAAGACACACAGACACACAGCACACGACACACAGACACACAGGACAGACAGGGACAGACAGGACACCACGACACAACAGACAAGACAGACTCGGGGCACACAGGGCACCACGACACACCACCAGACAGCACTCAGGCACACAGGCACACAGGCACACAGGCACAAGGCACCCAGACACACAGGACACACAGACACACAGACAGACAGACAGACAGACGACACACAGACAGACAGACAGACACACAGACACACAGACAGACAGACACACAGGCACACAGCACACAGACACACAGACAGACAGGCACTCAGGCACACCAGGCACACACAGGCACACAGGCACACAGACACACAGACACACAGACACACAGACACACAGACAGACAGACAGACAGACACACAGACACACAGACAGACAGACACATAGGCACACAGGCACACAGACACACAGACAGACAGGCACTCAGGCAAACAGGCACACAGGCACACAGGCACACAGGCACACAGACACACAGACACACAGACACACAGACAGACAGACAGAAAGACAGACACACAGACAGACAGACAGACACACAGACACACAGACAGACAGACACACAGGCACACAGACACACAGATAGACAGGCACTCAGGCACACAGACACACAGGCACACAGGCACACAGACACACAGGCACACAGACACACAGACACACAGACACACAGACACACAGACACACAGACAGACAGACAGACAGACACACAGGCACACAGACACACAGACAGACAGACACACAGGCACACAGGCACACAGACACACAGACAGACAGGCACTCAGGCACTCAGGCACACAGGCACACAGGCACCCAGGCACACAGGCACACCAGACACACAGACACACAGACACACAGACAGGAAAGACAGACAGACAGACACACAGAACAGACGACACACACAGACACGGAGGACAGACAGAACACAGGCACACAGCAACACAGATCCACACAAACAGACAGGCACTAAGTGCACTCAGGCACACAGGCCACAGGCCACACAGGCACCAGAACACAACAGACCACACAGACACACAGACACACAGACAGACAGACAGACAGACAGGCACTCAGGCACACAGGCACACAGGCACACAGGCACACAGACACACAGACACACAAACACACAGACACACAGACACACAGACACACAGACAGACAGACACACAGGCACACAGGCACACAGACACACAGCCACACAGGCAGAGAGACAGACAGACACACAGACAGACAGGCACACAGACAGACAGACACACAGGCACACAGGCACACAGACACACAGACAGACAGGCACTCAGGCACACAGGCACACAGGCACACAGGCACACAGGCACACAGACACAGAGACACCAGACACACAGACACACAGACAGACAGACAGACACAAAGACACACAGCAAGACAGACACACAGGCACACAGGCACACAGACACCACAGACAAACAAGACACTCAGGCACACAGGCACACAGGCACACAGGCACAGAGACACACAGACACACAGACACACAGACAGACAGACACACAGACAGACAGACAGACACACAGGCACACAGGCACACAGACAGGCAGACACACAGGCACACAGGCACACAGACACACAGACAGACAGGCACTCAGGCACACAGGCACACAGGCACACAGGCACACAGGCACACAAGCACACAGGCACACAGACACACAGGCACACAGACACACAGACACACAGACAGACAGACAGAGAGACACACAGGCAGACAGACAGACAGACACACAAGCACAAAGGCACACAGACACACAGACAGACAGGCACTCAGGCACTCAGGCACACAGGCTCACAGGCACACAGGCACACAGACACACAGACACACAGACACACAGACACACAGACAGACAGACAGACAGACAGACACACAGACACACAGACACACAGACACACAGACAGACAGACACACATGCACACAGGCACACAGACACACAGACTGTCAGGCACTCAGGCACACAGGCACACAGGCACACATGCACACAGGACACACAGACACACAGACACACAGACACACAGACACACAGACACACAGACACACAGACACACAGACACACAGACACACAGACACACAGACACACAGACACACAGACACACAGACACAGTCACACAGAGTCACACAGTCACACAGTCACACAGTCACACAGTCACACAGTCACACAGTCACACAGTCACACAGTCACACAGTCACGCAGTCACACAGTCACACAGTCACACAGTCACACAGTCACACAGTCACAGTCACACAGTCACACAGTCACACAGTCACACAGTCACACAGTCACACAGTCACACAGTCACACAGTCACACAGTCACACAGTCACACAGTCACACAGTCGCATAGTCGCACAGTCACACAGTCACACAGTCACACAGTCACACAGTGACACAGTCACACACACAGTCACACACACACAGTCACACACACAGTCACACACGCACAGTCACACACACAGTCACACACACAGTCACACTCACACAGTCACACACACAGTCACACACAGTCACACACACAGTCACACACACAGTCACACACACAGTCACACATACACAGTCACACACACACTCTATGGGAAAACAATCACAAAACACACACACCAAAACACACACACAAACAAAACATACAAAAAACACAACACACACTGTGTTTTTTCCCACAGTTTTTTTTTTTTTTTTTTTTTTGTTGTTTTTTTTGTTTTGTTGTTTTTGTTTTTTTGTTGTTATTTTTTCTCCCCGTAGCAAGGATGGGCAACCTTTGCAAGGGTACCCTTACGTCCTTGCCTCCTCGGCCCATCCCTGGCCACTTTCGTTGGCCGCGCCCCGCTCGGAAAGCTTCGAAATGGGCGTCCAAGGCCCTTGCATCCTTATCGCGCATCCTTACTATGCGGGTTGACTGCAGATCTATTCGGGAAACAAGCACTGACATAGACATGCAAACTCGGAGGTCCGCGCGGATTTCTTGGGTCGGCGCCGGGGTCCGAGTTTGCATGCCTATGTAGCTATTTGTTTCCCTATCATAGGAGCCTGGTGTACCCTTTTTATTCCGTCTTCAGCGTCGACTGGCGTCGATTGGCGTCTGGGAGTCGATGGGACAGCGCCGACTTCACGCCCGTGAGCGTCGCTTTGGCGTCGCTTTGGCGCCGATTCAGCGCCGATTTGGCGTCGAGTCGCGTCGAGTCGCAAGAGCCGACAAAAGATGCCGTGGGCGGCTCCCGCGAGTTGCCACCGAATCCCCCCCGAGGATGCCCGGCTTCGCGGCCGAGGGCGCCCCCGCCAACGCCTCGTGGGACCCGCCGGCCCCCGAGGACGCGCGCGGCCCCGCGGTGCGCCGAGGCGGCGGGCAGTGCCCGCGCGCGCGCGGGGGGGCCTCCCCGCGGGCCCGCGCGGCCCCCTCGGGGGCCGCGCCTCTGGGCCGTCTTCGGGCGGCTGGTGGGCGGCTGGTGCCTCGCGGGGCTCTCGCCGAGCCTCCTCGGCCGCTTCCGCTGGCCGCGCCCCGCTCGCAGAGGGTCGACACGGCCTTCCCATTGGCCCTTGGATCCTTCGCGTGCATCCTTCTGATATACGGGTTGACTGTACCACCCGCCCGATTGGGGCTTGGGCCTGGCTGCCGCCATGCAGGCCACCCCCCACTAGCACCCGCCCGATTGGGGCCGCCGCCGCCCGGAGAGGCCTACTGCCGATCTTTCGGCGACGATGTGTCGCCGACTCCAGGCCGATGTTCCCCCCCCCCCCCAGGCCAGTCCCCCCCCTATCGTGACTCGGGGGTGGACAGACCTCCTACCCTGAGACGTCGACTAGCGAACTGGCCGTGTTCGGTCTGCGAGAGGGCGCCACGGCCGTTGTTTCTGCGGGTCCAGGTCCGTCGGTTCCGGTCCTGGGCCGTTTTTCATTACAGGGAGGCTTACGAAAGGGAGGTCTGTCCACCGCCGAGCGGCCCCTCGCTCGGGGCTCGGGCCTGGCTGCCGCCCGGAGAGGACGCGTGCGTCACCGAGACGGCGGCGTGCCCCGCCCACGGGCTGCGGGAGGTGGTGGCGGCCTACGCGCGCCGCACGGCGGGGCAGCTGTGGTCCGACCTGGAGGCCGCGCTCCGCAGGTCGGGGGGCGCGCGCGAGCGCCGAGGGGAGCAGACCTCCCAAGACAGCACTCGTTCGGCCTCCGTCCAACGGGCGAAGAGCGGCAGTTAGCGCATTGACAGACACGGCGGTCGTCGAAGGGAGGTATTCTTTCTGCACTCCCAGATCCCAATCTATCCGGGCCGCCTTCCCACTTCAGGAGGCGAGCGGTTTTCCCTCTTCCCTCCTTCAGGGTCGGGCGGGAGCCCAATCTACTTCCCACGCCTTCCCTACTTCATGCTACCAATTTCTCCCGACTGACGAGTATTTCCCAACCCTCCCTTGGTTGGGCATTCGTTTTGAATAAAGCACTCTGGTCGCGTCCTCCTCCTGCGATCAGCGAAACTGTCACCACTTTCGTGGGCTCCCGAGAGGCCCAGCGGGGCGGTGTCTTACGGGGACCACCACGAGAGCCCCGACACGCGGAAACGAGGCAAGGGCAGCGGTATCGGTACCTCTCCTTCTCTGGGTCGCACGAGTCTAGGCTTCCTGGATGGGGTCGGAGTAGATGGGGTCGGAGGATCGCGCCGCATCGACGATGCATCGGCGATGTGGCTCGATGTGGGGCCAAGTTTCCTCCACGCCGACGTTGCGGATGCATCGTCGACGTCGCCGATGCATCGTTGATGTATCGCCGAGATGGCGCGCCGATGCGGCGCGATCCTCCGACCCTATCTACTCGACCCCATGAAGGAGGTCTCTGTCGAGGCATCCTCGAAGAACGGCCCAAGTCCCAAGACCGTGCAGTCACCATGAATCTTCCCGCGGAACCCGACGGCGTGGTCGCCGCAGCGCTCGTGGGGACTTAGCCGCGACCCGCCGGGGGCAGGTCCTCGGGCAACACGAGCGAGGCGGTCTTCGACCTGCTGCTGGCCGTTCGTGCCCAAGGAGGCGGTTCGGTAGCAAATCATGGGAGCTTTGTATACCGTCGTAATTCCGTCTTTAGCGTCGATTAGCGTCTGGGAGTGGATGGGATAGCGCCGATTTAGCGTCGGTTAGCGTCGACTAGCGTCGATCTAGCGTCGATTAGCGTCGATGTAGCGTCGACTAGCGTCGATTCGAAGAGCCAGCAACATGATATGGTAGGCTCCCATGAGTTGCCACCGAAAGGCAGCGGTGCGGCGGAGCCTCCCTGAGCCATGTGAGTTGGCATCGATAGAGTCGTGTGCTGTTCCGGGGAGGCAAAGACCCCCCAGCCTCCCCGTGGCCCCAGCCGGTGAGCCCCTGGCATGGGGAGCATTTCCATTATTCGGAGGAGGACAACCGCTATAAACATAAACTTTTGGCGCTCCGCGCAGATTTCTTGGATCCGCGCTGGGCCCCCCCGCGGCGGCGCCTCCTGCACCGCCCCTGGCGAGCGCTCCGCGCGCCAGGGAGGGTGTCAGCGCGGATCCAAGAAATTTGCGTGGAGCGTCAAAAGTTTATGTTATGCCGCTGTTTTAGATGCTGCGTGTGATGCGAGTTGCCTTCTAGTTTGTTTCTGATGGAGGCTTCACGCTCAGATATTCTGTGCTGTGTATGCTCTGCGTCGTGTACCTTGTGTTCAGGTTATTCGGGGACACGTGGGTGTAGTATGATGGGTATAATTATCCGTAAGGGCTTCGCCCCCTGCCACCGGCCCCCTCTCTATCAGAATGGGATACATCAGAGCTGTATTGGGATGTTCGGGCGCCGTCTTGATGACATTCGGGAACGTCATGCTAGGGCGGCTGGCGACGAGCAAACCAGATTGAGATGTTGAAGTTGTTGTTGAACGCTTTGTTGCCTTCTTGGCATTTTCCTCCAGTTGTTCACTGGAAGCGCTCTGGGAACGGCTGGGGATTGCTTCAGGCAATCTCTGGGAAGGTTATTTTTTCTGCTCTGGAGAAGGAGTGGCGCCTTTGGGCAGCTTCCGCGAGGTGGATTCGTAGCGTGGGGGGTGCGCGCGAATTTGGTGTAATTTGCATGGGATCGTGGCCTCGGGGACGCGAATGTGGCGTAATTTGCTAGGGATCGTGGCCTGGGGGGCGTCACAGCGGCGTAATTTACGAGGGATCGTTGCCTCGGGGGCGCGAATGTGGCGTTATTCACGCGGGATCGTGGCCTCGGGGGCGCAAATGTGGCGTAACTTACGAGGGATCGTGGCCTGGGGGGGTGAATGTGGAACCCACCGCCGAATTTTCCAGAAAGGGGGGGGGGCAAAAGAATACCAGCGGAGCACATATCCCAATACAGAAAATTGCCGTTGTTCTGCTTTGGAGAGGGGGAGCGCCTTTTCGGCAGCCTCCGCAAGGCGGATTCGTGGCCCTGGGGGGCGCGCCCGCTGCGTAATTTAAAAGGGATCGTGGCGTCAGGGGCGCGAATTCGTTATAATTTACAAGGGATCGTGGCCTCGGGGGCGCGAAAATTATGTAAATTACATGGGATCGTGGCTTCGGGGGCGCGAATGTGGTGTAAATTACAAGGGAGCGTGGCCTCGAGGGCGCGAATGCGGAGTCATTTACGAGGGATCGTGGCCTCGGAGACGCAAATGTAGTGTAAATTACTAGGGATCGGGGCCTCGGATACGCAAATGTGGTGTAGTTTACGAGGGATCGTGGCCTCGGGGGCGCGAATACAATGTAATTTGCAAGGGATTATGGCTTGGGGGGCACGAAACTCCAGTATTTTTATGTGTCCCACGCCCCCCCAGAAATTCTGAGAAC
Source organism: Prorocentrum cordatum (assembly GCA_963575745.1). Classification (NCBI taxonomy): domain Eukaryota; class Dinophyceae; order Prorocentrales; family Prorocentraceae; genus Prorocentrum; species Prorocentrum cordatum. Next base: position 79,939 of record CAUYUJ010000441.1, read on the forward strand.
CCTCTCAGGGGACGCTAACCAGGGCCCTTTTCGGCTCCCCCCCCCTCGCGCGGACAGTAACAATTTACAGTAGGAAGCAGAAAGCAGTACTGTAACAATGGGAACAGGAAATTGCAACCGGTGCAGGGAGCAGCGATCTTAATCCTCGCAGCCTGATGGCCCCGCAAGGGGGCCGGCGGACTTTTTCTTTTTGATGGGAAGTAACCTTCGTGGTAGAAGTAGTGGCGCTGTTTTTTTTGTCATAGCTGTAACTTGTTACGACATAAGCGGAGAACAACACATCAATGCTCAGCAGCAAGTGAGTTGGTAACACAAACGACATGTTTGTTTCCTTCTGGCAGCATGAAGTAAAACATAACATAGGCAGTGGGTAATTAAGGGGGTCCGAGTGCTGAGTAGTGAGTTGTGAATAGTAAATGGCACGCTGTAAATAGCAGGTAAGCGGTAGTAGTCATGCAGTAGTTGTGGAGTTAGTAGTTTGAGGAGTGGTATACAGTAGCACTCGTAGGAATCAGTGGCAGTGGTAGTGGTAGAACCAGCGGCTGTGTTCCTTGAAGTGTCCGTGGTAGGGGCGATGGTGGTAGCGGTAGCGAACAAACGTGGCAGTGACAATACAGTGCCGTTTTTAATACATGCTCCGCGTGCGGATCATGTATTAAGAATGCAGGGATTCAGTATTAATAACAACGATGAGTTCATGCATACATTTATTCATAAACTAATCATGTATTAGAAATCCAATATTTTTAGAAATCCTAATTATTAAAAACTGCCCTGTACGCTTGGCAGAGGTGGTGGTAATGGCATTTGAGAGCGGGGCCGTCCGGTACAACCGCCAGGAAGGCACGCGGGAAGCACAGAATGGCTGGAAGCAAGTCTTTAGGAGGGGTGGCGCAATACATTTGAGAACAGGCACGCGCGCCTGGCCAGATCCGCGCTCTGCTGCAAGACAGAGCTATTTTTCCACCAGTCCAGCACCAGAAGCCCCCACCCCCCGTAGAAGCAGGGTGACGAGCAACACCTCGCAGTTCTGCCACTGAGAGTGCTCACCGTGAGCAAGGGAGCAAGGGCAGCCTGTTCCACCCTCACCAATTTCGGTAGCAAACCATGGAAGCCTGCTATACCCTTCTAATTCGCGTCAATCAGCGTCGATCAGCGTCTGGAGTCGATGAGATAGCGCCGATTTAGCGTCTGTTAGCGTCGATCAGCGTCGATTTAGCGTTGGTTAGCGTCGATTCAGCGTCGATTAGCGTCGATTCGCAAGAGCTGGCAAGATGGTATGGGAGGCTCCCATGAGTTGCCACCGAAAACTTTAATCCTCCTCCCAATCCGATGAGGGTCCAGGATCGAGGAGGGTCGAGAACGAGGAGAATGGAGGTTTTTGGGTGTTTGTTTGTTCCTTTCCAGGCGTCCGGAAGGCTCCGGGGGTGTGCGAGGGCCTCCGAGGGCCTCTGGATGCTTCCGGGGACCTATGTGGACTTCTGGAGATCTTTGGAGGCTTTGGGACACCCTTGACTTTGTGTGTGTGTGTGTGTGTGCATTTATTTGTTGGTTTTCTGTTTGCTTGTTTTGTTCTTGTTCTCTCTCTCTCTCTCCCTCTCTCTCTCTCTCCCTCCCTCTCTCTATCGTGAGTCGCGTTTCATTTCGGCAGTTTCCAGAGTGCATCATCCCCCACGAAGCAACCGGCCAGTGCGGGCGCATCAGCACTACGTGATAGTTTGTTTCAGTTGGCGTCATTTTCTGTCATCGTTTTTACTATCGGCTTAACCATTGAAGTGAGCATGGAGATGTGGCTGTGTGAGAAGCCAGTCCCGTGCAGAGTCTGTCTTTATTAGATTGAATGTCCCTGAGGGGGAGGCATGGGAGGGAAGTGGAGGCTTTGGGAGGCTGGGTGGAGGAACAGGAGGACAATTGAAGTGATCCCAGAGGGCGAGAGGGGGTGTAAGATGGCCCCAGAGGGTTTCCCAGAACGCGACCAAACTGGCAATTGGAATGATCCCAGAGGGCGAGAGGAGGGATGTGGAAGATGGGCCCAGAGGGCTTGCAAAGACGCCAGAAAACTGCCGAAGAGGGCTCCAAGAGGCTGCAAGAACAGGCCACAAGGGCACCCAATGGTGTGAATAATTGCGGACGACACCGAAGAGGGGTACGTAGAGGCCAGTTAGTTTTGGGGCCTCAGAAGGGCTTCCAGGGACCCCCTGGGCGCGCCCAAGACCGCTCACGACAGCACCAAAATGGAGTCCAGATTGGCGTGGATGGCCCCGAGATGCTGTCAGGGCGGCCGCAGAGAGCATCCGCATGTTCCAAGATGGCCACAAGAGCCCACGGAGATACACAGGAGCTCCAAGAGAGGTGCCAGGAACAGCCCGATAAGGACATCGTCGTCATCATCCTTTCTGTTTGAGTATGTTTTTTTGCGTGTTGGGGGTTTGTGGTGTATGAGATTCGAAGAGAGGTGGAGATGCATCCGGGACGGTCGCTAGTGGCTCGAAGGGTGGTCAAGATCAGCCCAGAAAGAGCCACGAGAGGCCCCCCAAGCCGGCCCAGCAGGCTTCCGCGGAGGTGTCCCGAGAGGGCCGGTGGCGCTCGGAGGCCGAGCGCGCGAAAGGGGCGTCGTTCTGGGGCGGAAGTGGTGGCAAGAGGGCGCCCCCTCGCCGCAGCCCGGGCCCCCCGGGCCGCAGGGAGGACCCCAGGAGGGCTTCGCCAGGGCTCTGAGGAAGGGCATGCGTACGAGGTAAAACGACGTGGAGATCGGGATAAAATCGGATCGGGACAACTCGAAATCTCTGAGAGTCGGCGGGTTTGGAGGATCTATTGGGCGCCGCGGCCGCTCCAGAGCGCTCCGGAACGCTCTGAGAGCGCTCCGGAACGCTCTGGGGCGATTTCTCCCGATCCTAGCCCTGTTTTACGAGGCGTGCGTGTGCAAGGGACCGAGGGGGAAAGAATTCGTGCAGACCAGTCGGCGGGGCTCCCACGCGCCGTGCCTGGTGGGGCGGCGGATCGCGTCGCTCCTGCCGCCGGCCCGTAGCGTGCCATCGTGGGCGTTGACGTGCGCGTTCGTGGGCCACGCGGCGCTGCTGGTCGGCGCTGCTGCGGCTGTGGGTGGCAGTCCTCATGACTGCTGCTTGGTGTCTCTTCGGAGGGTTCTCGGGGGGCTCCTGTGTAGCAGTTTTAGGAGCTCTTGGGGGCGTCCCCGGGGGCGCCTTGGATGCCTCTGGGGGCTCTCTTGGTGCCTCTTCGGGGCCTCCTGGACCCTCTTGGGGGGCTCTTGGGGCCGCTCGGGGCAGCCTGGACGCCTCTTGGGGCCGAGGGCTCGAAATGTCCGTTCGGCTTCCTCCTTCAGGGCCCCCCCCCCTCTTGGGGTCGTCCTGGGGCTCTCTGTCCGTCTTGGAAGCCTCTGAGACCGTCTTGGGGCCCTCTTGGGCCGTGGTGGGGTTCTCTTGGAGGTCTCGTAGGCCGTCTTGGAAGGATCTTAGGTGCTTCTTGGGCCGTCTTAGAGCGTCGGCGGCCGAAAAGGTGAGAACGCTGAAACCTTCAAAAACCAATGGGAAATCGTTGACTTCTGCCTTTAGGGACCTTCTTGGGAGTGTTATTGGAGGCATCCTCGGGCGTGTTGGAGGCGGTTGAGCCGTCTGGAGGCTATCTCGGGCATCCTGAACGACTTCTGGTGACTCTGGGCCCTCACAGGCCGCCTTGGGGTTCTCTTGAGACGCTCTTGAAGACCTTGAATTATGTCGGGCCTGTCCCCCTACAGGGGGATTTTCGACGAAAAATGAAAAATACCCCCCAAAGATAAAAAAAACAAGCAAAAAATAGTCCCCGCACTATTTTTTGTTGACAATTTTTTTGACCATGTTTGGGGTATTTTCTATGTTTCGTCGAACCCCCCCCCTGCAGGGGGACAGGCCCGACCTAAATCTCGAGGGCAGCCCCCCAGGAGTTCCCGGGACGGGGACCGCCCCGGAGTCGCAGGAGGTTTTTTTTTTCGATTGGGGACCCCCCGTGTCGGAGGCTGACAGACCTCCTACCCTGACACGTCGATTAGCGAATTGGCCGTTTTCGGTTCGCGAGAGGGCGTCCTGGCCGTCACTGTTGCGGGTCCAGGTCCGTCGGTTTCTGTCCTAGGCCATTTCCAGTAAAGGGAGGTTTACTGAAGGGAGGTTTGTCCACCGCCGACAGTGGCAGCGCCGCGCGTGCGAACAACAAGTATTTGTTATCACGCCTTTGGCCCTTCGGGCCGGCGAACTTTTCTTGCGTGCGATACCTTCAGGTCGAGAAAGGCTAACAAGATTTAGTGTGGGCGCAGCTTCCACTCGGCAAGAAGAGGCACCATACCGAACGGATCCGTCACAAGTTGAGCGATGTGCAGCTAGTGCAGCTCCTTGAATGCCATTCAGACATTGCAGCTGTGCGTCGATCGGGTGCAGGAGATCTCTCTCTCTTTCTCGTGTAGTGCATGCCGAACCAGAAGTGATATCAATAACCGCATCACCAGCAGCTGCATGCTGCATCCTCTGCATCATCACCATCATCATCACCATCAGCATCATCAGCATCAGCAGTGTCATCGTTAGCATTCACATCAACATCAGCGTCATCAACATGATCATCATCAACGCCAACAACAGTATAGACGTCTGAATTGCCATCAGCACCAGGGTGTATCAACACGAGCATTAGCATCACCGCCACCATCACAGCGGTCGAGCGTATTTTGTTATCGCCAGTTTTTTTGATGCGCATGAGCACTTGCCAATTCACCATCGTCATCAGCATACCATCACCGTGGCCATCCTCGATCGAGCAGCGACCGGTACAGGGTCCCCTTACCGAGGTAAAAGGAGGGTAGGATGGTGGTGTGGAATACTAGATTACCGTTGGACTGAGGGGCACGCTGCTCTAAGGGGCACATGGTTGAACTCGACTTATTTTGCTAGTTCATCATCGCCACCTGTTTGCATCGCACACCGGTACCTACAACCATGCACACCAGCATCGACATCTCAGTATCACCCTCGTCTTCGCAGTCCTCGCATCCGCTCTGTACTTGTCCTTGACATCATTTGCATGTAATCGCCATCGTCGCCAGAAGCGGCACTGTCAGTGATAGCATGTCGTAGTAAATTTGGACCCAAACTGCCTGAACAGACACTGACGGTCGCAAGTATTTGGCAGCACAGTTTGTGCGCAAGCGTTGGCTCTGTTGACACGATGTGGTTTTGAACTTCGATTGGAACATGGTGCACGGACAGAGCGCTATTCGAGTCGTTTGTGTGGAGTACCTTGACAAGGGCCTCGGCGCCTTTCAGGGTTTTTATTAGGCTTAGCGTCTGCGTAGGGGCGTGTGATGTCTTAGTCCTCACTCAGCCTCCTCCTACCAGCCTGGGGAGCCATACTTTTCTGGTTCCAGTTAACTCAGCTTCGTGCTCGTCTGTTTTTGAGCACGGAGAATACGACAGTGGATTTGCCATAGCATTGAAAGAAGGATAAAACGTCGAGTGACAAGTCACAGCAGCCCGTCGTGGCTCTTCCCGTGGCGCGAGGGCGTCACGGCCTCTGTGCCTTGCGCTGCCCTGGTGGGTGTTCGCCCCCGCCTGGAGCGCTCCTCTCTGGCGCCCTGGGGTGTCCCATGGGGGTGGCACTGGGCAGGGCGTATGATGGATCCTATTCGATGCGATTCGATTCGCCCGCTTGGGCCGCGATTCCGATTCGATTCGATCTGGTCCGATTCACTTGCGTCAGTCGGGGCCCGCTGTAACCGGACGCGGTGATCCGATTTCGATTCGATTCGGGGCGATTAGCTGGCGATCCGGTTGCGTAATTCCGTGCAGGGCGGAATGACGCGAAGCAGTGCCAATCAAAGTAATGCCAATCAATGCCAAGCAAAGCCAAGCAACACCAGCAATACCAAGCAACGCGAAGCACTGCAAACACATGTCCAGGGCAACCAAATCATGCCGAGCAACGGCAAGACATGCCAATCAATGCCAAGCAGTGCCAAGAAATACCAAGAAATACCACACAATGCTAAGCAATGCAAAAAGCAATGCTGAGCAATGCTGAGCACTGCCAAGCAGTGCCAAGCAATGCCAAGCAATGCAAGGCAACGGAAAGCAATGCCAAGTAATGGCGAGCAACGCCAGGCAATGCCGAGCAATGCTTTGCATTGAGTTGCGTTGTGTTGCTCAGAACTGCGTGGAAGTGCTTTGGAAGAAGACGCGCACTAATGAGGGGGGCCGCGCCGGGTTCAGGGGCACTGCGAGGTTGGAGCCCTCTCGATCATGTCAAGTGCGGCCCCAAGAGTATACACCACCACTATCCGTAGCCATAGCCATTTTGGCTCAAGTCGACAGGTCAGCAGGGTGCGGTCGCACATGCCAGACCCAAACAAAACACGTGTTTGGTATAGAGACGTCTGCCAAGGGGTGAGGTACGATAGATGCACGCTCGTCATGCGAGGTGGGCCATCGCTGCAGGATTCGAAGACGTCATTTTGGATGTCCCCGTGGTCGATGGAGCGCGCAATTTAATCAAGAAGCCGCTGGCGTGCTTGGCGTCGCGAGCCAAGTTCTTCCCAACAAGGAGCCCTCCGTCATATTGTCCGAATAAAGGCATCGCCGTGCGCAGCATGCTGGAGCAAGGATTTCTCTTCAATGTGATCGCCCGCGTGTTGTCCGACGTCTGCGTGGCCCCCACGGCAGAAGCAGAAACACAGGCGATTGCGACGTTGTCGTTGGAACGGCACGCAATCGCAAGTTGCGCCCACTCTTTGTCGGGCCAGCGGGGGTCTAGCAAAGAGGCAGCGGACGCCCAGTTATTCTACAGAAAGTTCCGACAGACTGCATCGAATTGGAGTGAATTCGGGATGGATGACGCGAACGCGTTTCCTATCGGCCAGTTGGGCAGTCCTACTTGTTCAATCAATTCAGTAGGTGCGCACCTGACGCCTGCAGAGCTTCTGGGCAGTTTGCAGTCGCTATCGCTGAACCGCGTTGGTTCTGATGCACTAACAGACCCCAGACTTCGCTCACATCGAGATCTGGTCAAAAACACTAGTAGCCCTTGTGCGTTCGTGGTTGCCAAGGGTCAGCAAGGCTACCGAACTGCACGGTCTGGTCACGTTGTTCTTTCTCCTGCAACGAATGTGAGAATGCCGATCAAGTTTGACAAGTATTCTGCCTCTCATGCGACCCGCCTTGCAGATTGTGACCACCGGCTCATGGCTTGCACTTTGTTGGACACGTTGAGCTCTTTGTCGGGCAAGAGGAGCATGACCCGCAGTCAGTGCAGTCATTTGTTCGTGCACATGCGTATCGGAAACGCACGGTCAGGCAGTTATCCAGCCAAAGAACCAGCGGTCGAACGCGCCTGTTCTATCAAGAAGGTCCTTCGAACACGTGATCTACGCAGGCTTGCACCAGGGCAGCGCAACGATCTGATAGAGATCTCCAAGCCGTTTGCCATCGGTCATTGCGCAACCGCGCGTGCGAACAGCGTCAGTCAATTGTTGCGTCACCGCCGTCCACAATCTTCAACTCCCCACACGCATTTTTTTGAGGGCGCTGCGTATGACAAAGTTGTTCAATTGCGCCTCCGGGAGAACCAAACGTGTACATCGAGCTGTGCATTGATGGACAGGACCGCCCTCCTCACCGTTGATCAGGTCGGCTTGCACGCGCTGGCAACTTGCGTGTTGGATTCAGGGCCAATTTCTGACACATGTTTGATTGGCCATTCGATGGGGGGTTGGGTCCTGCAGCGAGCATCCCCTCTGTTGCAAATGTCCTGCGGATGTGTACGAGGAGGGTTCTTCTTGGACAGTCGCTTGCAGTATCCTCGTTTGATTTCCGACGATGACGTCGGACTTACCCTTAGAACAAAATTTGACTTGCAGTTCCCTAGGCATGCAGGAGCCTGCTGGCTGCTTGGTTGTCAATCTACAGGATGCTTCAGGATAGCCACGCCTCATACGGAGTTGCACACGTCGGAGGATTTTTTCAGTGCAGCTCATGCGACCGTTGCGAATATGATTACGCATTTGGCATTGCTTACCGAACTTCCGAATACGAAATGCTTTGGCTCTGCCAGTCACAGCTGGGTTATGATACAATGCTTTGTTGATGCCTCTTTGGCGATTCGGCCGTGCACGAGATCATAGACTTGTGTTTTAGGACTCCCTTGTCGTCGGCCCGTTGCCAATAAGAGTTTGAAGTGTTTGACCCGTGCAATGGAGTTCCGACTGTCACCGGAAGGGACAGCAAGTTTCTATGTTGTACATGTTGTATTGGTGTTATTGTTTCGCGATGTCTCCACACACACATACATTTATATATACATATATATATATATCCACATGTATATGCACGAAAGAGCGCGCCCGCAGCGCCGGGTATACGGAAAGGCCCCCCCCAGCTTCAAGGGTCCCAGGAGGTTTCCAAACGTCCAAGGGATAACTGTGCTTATATATATATATATATAGTTGTATACATCGGCGTCACTTGCATTCTTCCACCTGCGTTATCATTCACAGCCGGAGCCATGGTCATTGAGGACGCAATTGGGTTGGCAGCAAAGTATAAGAGTTTCACAGCCAATTATGGCAAGGCACAGCGCATGTTTCACATCTGCGTGTAGGCCTGTCACGGTAGTTGGTCAGAGTCGTCGAAAAAAAGAGAGTTTACACCACCACCACCACGTCGATTCCTCCTCCCTCCTTTACCCTCCTCCTCCTCGCCTCTTTCCTGGGAGAGGGAGGGGGCGAGGGAGGTGGTGGTGGTGTATACGTGTGGGCCCCGACGCAAGACGCTGGAGGTCCTGGGATCCCTCGCCTCCCCGCCCCGCTCCTGTGGGCTCGGGGCCTCGCCTGGACCGTCACGCGCTTGCTCCCCCCCCCTCCCCCCCGCGGGGCTGGTCACGTCCAGGGCGCTTGTCCGTCTCCGCCTCCTCCTCCGATTCCCCCTCCTGGGAGTAAAACTACACCGACGCCACCTTCTTTGGCAGAGTCGTCTCGAGATTACCCCTCGCGCTCGTGTTCGATGCCGCTCCTTGCCCGCTCCAGCCGCCAGCGTCGCCTCCTGCACCCTTCCACTCCTCCTCTGCTCCTGTTCGTCGCCATGCTCGCCGTTGTGCTCGTCGCCGCTGCTCCTGCCTCTGTCGCCTCTGCCGCCTCTGTCGCCTTTGCCGCCTCTGCCTCTGCCTCTGCCGCCGCCGCCGCCGCCGTCGTCGTCGTCGTCGTCGTCGCCGCCGCCGCCGTCGTCGTCGTCGTCGTCGTCGTCGTCGTCGTCGTCGTCGTCGTCGTCGTCGTCGTCGTGGTCGTCGTCGTGTCATCGTCGTCGCCACCGCCACCGCCGCCGCCGCCGCCGCCGCCGCCGTCCTTCTCCTCCCTCCCTCCCTCCCTCCCTTCCCCCCTTCCCCCCCCGTCGCTCCCCTCCCCTCTCCCGCCCTCCCCTCCCGCCCTCTCTCCCTTCCCTCCCTTTCCCTCCCTTTCCCTCCCTTTCCCTCCCTTTCCCTCCCTTTCCCTCCCTTTCCCCCTCCCTTTCCCTCCCTTCCCTCCCTCCCTTCCCTCCCTTTCCCCCCTTTTCCCTCCCTTTCCCCCTCCCTTTCCCCCTCCCTTTCCCCCTCCCTTTCCCTCCCTTTCCCTCCCTTTCCCTTTCCCTCCCTTTTCCTCCCGCATGCCCGCACGTCGCCGGTCGCCGCCCGCACCGACGCCCGCAGCTCTACTTCGACTCGGACGGGCACATCGTCAGCGGCACGCGCTACTCGAGGGTCGCCCGCGCGCGCGCGCCGCCGCCCGTGGCGGTGGCACGCGCGGGGACGTCATCGTGCGCCCGCGGCGTGCGGTGGCGGCCCCCCAGAGCGAAGAGGGGGGGGGTCGCGCCGCGCCTCGTTTGGGCCGGGCTTCCGTGGCCGCGGGGCACGCCCAGATCAGCTGTTCGCCCCACGCTTCGCGTCATTGACCAGCGCGAGCGCCGCGAGTTGCGGCGCCTCGCCCGGCCCGGGGTGTCGGCGCCCCGGGGCGCGGCGAGTTGCGCGGGGGGCCGAAGGCTCGAAAAGGTGCCCTCTGGATTCCGTCTTGGAGCCTTCTCTTTCTCCTCGGGCCTCCTGCAGGGCTCTCTCCTGTGCCAGGACTGGGCGCGGCTGAGGTTGGCCAGGTGGACCTCGGGAGGGGTCGGGGGACAGGTTTTGAGCGGGTGGTGATTTGAGAAGGGGCGCGGACAGGGGAAAGATGGCGGGGAGGGGCGGGGGCAGGGACACGCAGGGTGTGATGGGGTGGAGGGCCAGTATGGGGCAGAGGAGGGCGGGGGGTGGGTGGGCGAGGAGGACAAGGGCGAGGAGGGAGACGAGCGGGCGAAGAGGGTGGATGGGATTAGGAGGGGGAGGGTCCGTCGGTTTGGGCACCCTGCTTCTCCCCAGTAGAGCCCCGTACCCTCTACCCTCCATTCCGCTCCTCCCTCCTTCCTCGCTCCTCCTCCTCCCTCCATTCCGCTCCTCCCTCCTTCCTCGCTCCTCCTCCTCCTCCTCCTCCTCCTCCTCCTCCTCCCTTCCTCCCTCCTCCTCTCCTCCTCCTCCTCCTCCTCCTCCTCCTCCTCCTCCTCCTCCTCCTCTCCTCCTCCTCCTCCCTCCCTCCCTCCCTCCCTCCTCCCTCCCTCCCCTCCTGCCTCGTCCCCCTTCTCCCCTCCCTCCTCCTCCTCCTCCTCCTCCTCCTCCTCCTCTTTCTCCTCCTCCTCCTCCTCCTCCTCCTCCTCCTCCTCCTCTTCCTCCTCCTCCTCAGCCACGTTGGCCCTGGCTCGCATCGTTAGGCGGCCCCGCCGCTCGCTGCGCGCCATGTCGCTGTGCGCGACGCGTCGCGGGGCCGTGCAGGCGACCCGCGGCACCCTGGTGGCGGCGCACGCCGCCGCGGGCCTCTGCGTTGGCGAGAGCCGCGAGGCTCTCCGCCTGGTGCGGGCGGCCGAAGGGCTCCTGCGGGCGGCGGCGGCGGTGCTCGGCACGCCCGCGCCCGCGGCAGGCGGTGGCGATGGCGCCACGGCGCAGCCTGGTGATCCCCCGAATGCAGCCGCGCCTCTGCGCCCTCGGCGGGGGCGGCGGCGGCGTCGGGCCCAGGCTCGTTCTCGACGACCTGAAGGCGGAACCCAGGACATGCACGTGGACGGCCACACCCCTGCGCTGCTCGACGGTGGCCCTGCTGGGGCGAGCGCGGGTACTCCCGCTGGCGAGGACGCCATGTCGGAGGACGCCTCGCTCGATGACAGCTGAGCCGACGGCCTGCGGCGCGCGCCTGCGGGCGCGGCGGCCGCGGGGCAGGGACAAGGACATCATTTGCCTCCCCGTCGACGCGGCTGGCGGCGCTGGCGGCGCCGCCCTGGAGGCGCCCGAGGCGGTGGGTGAGGCGGCGGCTGACGCTCCCTCGGCCGCCCAGGCGGTCCTGGCCGCGGCCGAGGCCGCCCGCGTCCGCCTCCCCGATGGGCGTGAGGGCACGCTCTACTGCGCTGGCGACGGCGGCCCCATCGTGCCCGAGGACGGCCAGGTGCTCGTCCTCTGCGGTGGCGGCCGCCAGGCGGCGACCTCGTCGGCCTGGAGCTGGCGCCGGCCGCGGGCGCCTCCGGAGCCGGGAGGGGTCGCAGCGGGAGACGGTGAGGGCCTGGCCGTTTCGCGGCGGGCCCGCCGTCCCTCCCCCCTTCCTGCACATGGTGTTGCTCGTCGACGTGTGTGAGCCCGACGGCACGGCCGGGGACCTGGCACCTCAGGTGGTGACCAGGTCCCCGCGGTCGCGCCCGCTCGGCGGGCGCGCTCAGTCGCGCGCGACTCTTCCCCTCGGGGCTGTCCTACCTCCTCCTCCTCCTCCTCCTCCTCCTCCTCCTCCTCCTCCTCCTCCTCCTCCTCCTCTTCCTCTTCCTCTTCCTCCCTCCCGCAGGTCTCGGCTTGTTTCTATGTGCCCGCAGGTTTATCCAGGCTGTCTCGTCGTGTGCCGCCCCCCTTCGGCCTCACCAGTCGACGGCATCCTCGCGCCCTGCGTTTCGCTCCTGTGCAGTGCGTGAGCCAGGTCTCTGTGCGACTGTTTCGGAGCCGTCTGCTTCCTGGCATTTGCGTTCCCTCGTCGTGGGTCTTAGTCCCGCCCTGATGGCTTCTCTCGCTGTCTGTGATTGTACGTCGTTGGCTGTTGTGCCT
>CAUYUJ010000441.1:97103-113677 GCA_963575745.1 Prorocentrum cordatum
GCAGTACGTGACCGTGGTGCTCAACCTGGGCGAGAAGCCCTTCGCGCGGGCCTCGGCTGCCCCACTGTGTGCCCCCCCTGATGGCTCGCGGCGCGCGTGCGCGCGCCTTCGGAGCATCGGGTCGAGCGAAACGGGTGCAACTACAGGGGAAGAGGGGCTACGAAGTCTGCTGGTTTCGGCGCCGCCGCTGGGCGCTGTCATTCGATGCACCGGCGCCTCGGGCGCTCGGAGGCGCTGGGGAAGCCAGCTGGGCGAGTTGATTGGCTCCCCCCCTATTCCCCCCCGCACCCCCCGCCCCCATTTGTCCGCTCCGAGCAGGGGAGTTTCCCAGAGACCCCCAGTCGAGCAAAACGTAGCATCAGCACGACCTCTGGAGGTCCGCGAGCATTTCTCGTGTCGGCGCCAGACCCCCCCCCCCTTCCCTGGCGCGCGTGGTGCGCCAGGGGTGGTGGCGCCAGAGGCTCCGCCAGAGGCTCCGCCAGAGGCTCCGCCAGGGGGGGGTCCAGCGTCGGCCCAAGAACTCCAGGCGGACATCCGACGGTGTATTATGGGTATGTCGCTTTTTGTTCCACTATCCAGGCCCACCGGGCTTCGGGACTGTCGAAAGGGGTACGGAAAGAGTGGGTGCGATGCCCAACAGCAGTTTCTGCTTCTTCTGAACGTGACTCGCTGTCTGCGACGCCGCGGACGTTGTTCATTGAAGAGAAAAGGCCACCCGCCCGACCGCGGCGGCTGTCTGTTCTGGGCAACATTTGCTGTTGGGCATTGTACCCATTTTTTCCGTACCCGTTCTGGGCGTCCGAGAGGTCGCTTCCAAGGACCTCCAGGTGCTTGCAAAGCGCGGATCGGAGGGAGGAGAAGCGACACCAACACCACCAGGGTGCCCACCTCCAGCGAGGAGGTCCACGACGCCTCCCCGAGCTGGAGGCCGGGGATGTCTCGAGCGAGAGGGGGGGACCACACCACCAGGGAGACCCCCCCTGCCTCCTCGCATCTCCTCGCCCCGGTGGCGTTGGTGTCGCCGTTACTTGTCCCTACGCGGAGGGGGGGCCAGTCTGTGGCGCGAGTGGAAGGCTCCTCGCCCCCGTGCGTCATCGCCGCGGGGCGGCTTCTGAGAAGGACAGGCTCGCACGCCCCTCTGCCCTCCCAAGTGCGCGGGCAGGTCGTTATGGGCATCCCACCTAGCCTTTGTGGAGGTCGATTCATGGAGAGGAAGCATGCTGCCACGTACTCTCCAGATGTCTGAAGGATGTTTCAAGCATGTTTTGATATGTGTTAAAAGCATGTTTGACACATTGTTAGAACATTTTTTTACACATGTTTGGAGCATCTTTAATTCAGTGAGCGGTTTGTTCGAGTGTCCAGTGTCATGGCATCCACAAAACCGGCCGCCGCGGTGGGACGCGGCTCGAAGAACCTGGCAGGGTGCTGCCTGGGACAGGGGCTCTCGATGCCCGTTTTGGGGACCTTCCTGGGGGCCACCTAACGGATCTGTTCGACCCCAGTTCGACTCAAGTTCGACTCAGGTTCGACCCAGGTTCGACTCAGGTTCGACTCAGGTTCGACTCAGGGTCGACCCAAACCGACTGACGTTCGACGCAGCTTCGACGCACGAGTGGAGCGAGTGGCTCCAGGAAGGTCCCCAGAACGAGCATCCAAGGGTTCAGGGGCTGGTTCCAAGCGGATTTTGGCTGTGTGGGGCTGATCTATCCACGTTGGCTCCAACGGTGAGCACCAGCAGTCACGATCGCAGACAGAATCGCGCGCGGTGGCGTGCGCAGATTTTCAGCGTGTCTAGTCTGTCTAAGTGGGCTGAAGGTGAGCGTAGCCTACACATACTCGTAGGAATGAGCATATGCACACTCGCATCCCGTCACCATTGATCACATCACAGTGGTTTTTGACTCCTGTGGTGTCTTCCCCGGCAGCCCAGCATGTCGCACTTTCCAGTGGCCGCTTGGCGTCCCGTGTTTTCTGTAGCTTTACCCTTCACAAGCCCTGGCGTGTCGTGCTTCCGGGTGACCGCTGGGGATCCCATGAGATCTTGTGAGATTTGCCGCGTTTGTTGGTGGCGGCTTGCGGTTCTACGGCCGCCTGTGGCTTCCCCTCGCTTGCCCTGGGCGTTGCGCCTTCCTGTAGCCGTTGACAGCATCGCATAGAGTGCACGGCATGTATCACACCACGCACAATGAACCCAAGTTGTGTATGTACACACATACGTATACATGTATGCATGCATGCATCTATGCAGGTATGCAGGTATATATATATATATATATATATATATATTAATGTATATATATATGCAGGCGGGTGGATGGTGTACATGCTCATTGGTATATGTAAAAGTTTTATGCCTATACATAGACATAGACATATATATATATATATATACATGAATGTACATGTCTTTATGTATGTATTTGCAGCTGCGTCTTATATATACACACACTATATATATGTATATGTATATGGGTGCACCCCCCGGCGACCCCTCAAAGCGCTCGAAGCACGAAGCCTCATACTCGATCGCTTCATGAAGCGTCGCAGTCGCTTCGCAAACTGGCTTTGGGTTTTTTGCACAACCGATCCATTAGCCTGTGATCCTGGCTGGCTGACGAGCGGCTTACTACAGGCATTATTTCAGGTTTCTTTTTTTCAATTGATGTTTACAAAATACGAATCATTCCTTAACAGAGGCGTCTTTACTAGTAACCGGGGAATCCTCACTAATGATCCCATGCTACAGGTATTCAGGCGAAGAATTCCTTACGACAGTGATCCAGTCATCCTTCACAGAGAACCAGGAGTACCGAGGGCCCCTTACTGAATGATCGGGCCCTAGGTGGCACGAAACGCTGTGTTCTGTTTGCTGTTTTGTTTTTCTTGGTTTGGGAAGCGCCGGTGCTAACCGCGGCCTCCTCCCAGCACCTCAATCTGAGCTTCCAGAACCAGAAAAACCAACTATACAGTGTCTGGGGCCCTCGGTGCCACGAGGCGCTGTGTATGGGATTTAGCGAAGCACCTTTGTTTTTGATTTCGGAGGCTCTGGTCCGCACCGCGGCCTCCCCCCGACACCCCTCTCGGAGCCTCCAGCGCAGAAAGGAACACCACACCCAACATTTGCAGTGTTGCTTCCCAGGCCAGCACAAGCCCAACCCACCAAACATACGAAGTGCTTCGTGGCACCCAGGGCGCCAGCCGCACTGTGTGTGTTTGGGCTTTTTCTGGCTTCGGGAGCTCAGGGCGGGTTGGGGGGCAGGCCGCAGTGAGCACCTGAGTTTCCCAACCCATGAGAACCCAAAAAACCATATATGCACAGTGTTTCGCTGCTTCCCCAGCCAAGGGTACAGCGACGCACCCACACAGCGTTCCGTGTCACCGATGGCCCGATCCTTGCGCAAGGATCCCTTCGTATTCTTCGTTTCTTTCTTGAGTATTCCTGTAGTAAGGACTCCATCGTCAGGATGCCTTCAGTATGGGATCCTTAGTCGGGGTTCCAGCAGTAAGGAATGCTGATTAAGGTCGCCGTTTGGTAAGGAGTTTCTGGTAAGGATGCCTTTCTTAAGGAATCCTTTGTACATAGCCCTTGAACAAGGAATCCTTAGGAAGGATGCCTGTAGTAGGCGGTTTGTCAGCCAGGAACACAAGCTAAGGAATTTGTTGTGCACAAACCACAGCAGATGAGCGAGGCGATTGTGCACCTTGGTGCAGCGACTGGCCCTGCGCCTCCGTGTTCTGTGCGTTGGGGGGGTCGCTGGAGGGGCGGACCGCGCATGCATATTTACACATACATCTATATGCATACATGTACGCACGAGCAGCAGCATACGCTTCAGCATGATTGTGTGTACCTCAGCGTTGCACTGCGATGTCTAAGCGTCGGCATGGGCACGCGCATCAGCATCGACGCACACAACGTTACGCAACCCTTGCAGCAGTTTTACGAGGGAAGATCATAGGTGTATTTGTTGCGAGCTCATGCTCTCGGCTTTTGTCCAACCATCCGCTGGTGGACTCATTAGTCTTTGGGGAACATGCATCTTTAGCATGTTCGCCCTGCGAATTTCACAGTGTCCGAAACGGCCGAAGCAGGCTTCAAGACGACTCCACAGGGCCCCCAAGACGGGTTCAGAGGGCCCCAAGAGAGTCCCAGGGGCGCTCAAAACGGCCCAAGGGAGCCCCAAGAGTGCCCTATGTGAGGCCCCAGAGGGCCCTCAGAGGGAGCCCAGAGGGGTCGTGGGGCACTATCTTGGGGTGTGTGGCTCCCAACGTGCCCCCAGGACCCTCCAGGAGACCCCCAAGGACGCTCCTCCTCCTCCTGCCCCTCCTCCTCCTCCTCCCCCTCCTCCTCCTCCGCCTCCTCCTCCTCCTCCTGCCCCTCCTCCTTCTCCCCCTCCTCCTCCTCCTCCTCCTCCTCCGCCTTCTCCTCCTCTTCCTCCTCCTCCTCCTCCTCCTCCTGCAGCCCTGAGAAGCTCCCGACCTGCCTCACAGCGGCGCGGAGAGGCCCTCCAGAGGCCTTGCAAAGGCTTCCTGGTTCCTGGGCCTCAGCACCGTCACGCCGCGAGGCCCCGAGAGGCGTCCAAGGCGGTCCTACCTCACGGGCCATGCCAGGGGTGTGCCAACATAGGCGGGGCGGCTGGGCCGTCTCGGGTGCTTATTGGGCCGTCTTGGGGCCCCTTGGGGCGTCTCTCGGGGCTTCTCGGGCCGTCTTGGGATGATCTCGGAGGCCTCTTGTGCCGTCTTGGACGCCGTGAAGGTTGAACAGTCGCATATGCTTGATCTCATTCTCTCTTTCTCTGTTTTTTTTTGTTATCTCTCTTTCTTTCCTTCTCTCTCTCTCTCTCCCCCCCCTTCTCTATCTCTCTCTTTCTTTCTCTTTATGCATAGATGCATATGCGTATGTATGCATGCATGCGTGCATGATATGATATGTTTTGCAATGATATATTATTGCATGTCCTGCGATGACATGCTATGTGATGTTAGGTTACGTGATGTTATGACACGTTGTGGATTGTAATTTGATGGGCTATAGGGTAATGTGCTGGCATATGTTGTAATGTAATTTTATGTATTGTGATGTAATGTGCTGCAAGGTAATGTAGTGTAATGCGCTGAAAAGAAATGTAATGCAATGCAATGTAATGCCATGCAACGTACTGTAATTTATTGTACACTGTTGTAAGGTGATCTAGTGTGATGGAATGTAATGCGTTGTAATGAAACGCAGTATAATGGAATGTAGTGCGTTCTAATGTAATGTAGTGTGTTACAATGTAATGTAGTGTAATACGCTGTCGTGTAAGGTAGTGCGTTGTAATGTACATGTGATGTAATTTACTGTGCTGTACTGTAATGTTATGCAGTGTGAGTTTATGTAATGTAGTGCAATGACATGCGCTGCAGTGTAATGTAATGTAATGTAATGTAATGTAATGTAGTGTAATGTAATGTAATGATATTTAGTAACGTAATGCAATTTAGCGTAATTTAATGTAGTGTACTTTAATGTAATGTAATGTACTGTACTGTAATGTAATGTACTGTACTGTAATGTAATATAATGTAATGTAATGTAATGTAATGTAATGTACGAGCGGGTGTATGTATGTATGTATGTATGTATGTATGTATGTATGTATGTATGTGTGTATTTAGAAATCTGTTCCCATTGGAAATTTGCAAATGTTGCCTCGTAGAGCCTCTGGTGGGAGGGCTCTTGGAGGCCTTCTGGGGCGTCTTTGTGGCTTCTTGGGCCGTCTGGAGGCTATCTGGTGCGTGTGGGACCCATCGCTCGGCGACTCAGGGCCCTTTCGGACCGTCTGAAAGGCCTCTTCTTGGCCCGTCGGGGGGCCCTCTTGGGGCACTCCGGGGCCGTCTGGGGCCCTCCAGGAGCGCTCGGGACTCAGCCCCCCCCCCACAGGGCCCCAAACCGTCCCGGACCATATTCTTTGTAGACAGGTATTCGTTGCAAGAGTATATCTATGTATACACACATATGTGTGTATATGTATACATGCAAATATACATATTCACATATTTGTATACATGCATATTTACACATACACCTTTGTTTACATACACATACATACACATACACACATACATACAAATACACATACACATAATCACATATACATTTACAGGCATATACATGTACATGCACACACATAAAAAAACATATGTATACATAAGCATACACAAGTTCGTACACACATTCATATCCATATGCATTTACATGTATATATACATGTCCATCTACGCACGCACATGCATATACATAGACACGCATATCCATGTACACATACATGTACTATACCTTTACGCATCTACATAAACATGTACATATACATGTACATTTGTATACACATACACATATATATACACATACATATGCACATACATATTTATATACATATACATGTACACATACGTATACGTATACATGAAATTATACATGCACATGCACATTTACATTTACATTTACATATACGTTTACATATACATTTGCCTATACATTTACACATACATCTACATATACATTTACATGTACATGTACAAGTGCATATCCATATACATTTACAAGTACATTTGCATGTACATACACATTTACATGTACACATACACTTACACATAATATACAACCATATTTACACACACTTACACATACATATACATACATACATACATTTACACATATATTGCGAAGGCCTTACGCCGGGTGCCGCCGACCCTGAAGACGAAGCTGTCTGTGACGCCGTGAAGGCCGAAACGTCGTATATGCTAGAAATGTAAGTTTCCGATGGAAAAGTAATGAGTGTGGCTTCTTGGGCCCTTCTTGGGGGTGCTCTTGGAGGGGGCCTGGGACGTCTTGGAGGCTTCTTGGACGGTCTTGGGGCTATCTTGGGCGTCTTCGGCCGATCTTTGGGCGACTCGGGGCACTCTTGGGCCGTCTCGGGGGCCATCTTGGGCATTCGGACCTCATTTGGAGTGTTTTCGAGGTTTCGAGGCCGCCCGAGGAAAAACGAACCTGCCCCCTCACCCGCCCCCCCCACCCCCCCAGGACCCCCCCCCCCTGGGGAAGGGATCAAAGGGAAGGGGCTTCCCTTCGAATCGACAACGGCATGACGGCAGGAGGGTACGGCCCAAAAAGAAAAAGGGGGGAAGGAAGAAGGGGGGGCGGCGAGGAACGGACGAGGAAGCCCCTCGCACACGCCGGCAGGGTCGGCGGATTTACATTTACATTTACATTTACAGATCCATATACATATACATATACACATACATATACATATACTATACATATACATATGCATGTACATATACATATACATATACATATACATATACATATACATATACACATACATTTACATTTACATATAATATACATATGCATATACACATACACATACATATACACCTACACATACACATACACAGACACATACACATACACATACATATACGTATACGTATACGTATACATATACATATGCACAAACATATACACATATAGATACATAGACATAGCCACATATACGTACACATACATACACATTCACACACATATACATATACATATACACATACATAGACATAGACATATACATAGACATTTACATAGACATATACATAGACATAGACATAAACATATACATACACATATACATATACATATACATATACACATACATATCCATCTACATATACGTATACATATACATATACATATGCTTGTACATGTACATTTACATTTACATATACATATACATATACATATACATTTACATATACACATACACATACGCATACACAAACATATACATATACACATACATATACATATACATATACATATACATATACACATGCACATACACAAACATATACATATACACATACATATACATATACATACACATACACATACACATACACATACACATACACATACGTATACGTATACGTATACGTATGCATATACGTATGCACAAACGTATACATATATATATATACATAGACATAACCACGTACACGTACACATACATATACATTTACATACACATATACATATACATATACACGCATACATGTATATACACATACATATACACATACATGTACATAAACACATGCACGTAGCTATATAACATCAATACATTAATACACCTGTATATACACATAGATGCCTGTCCACCAGGGGTCCAGTCCCAGGCTGGGGCTCCAAAACCTCCGATGGGGCCAACTGCCTTCCAACAGTGCCTACGACGGCCTCGAAGATGGATCAACACTGTTCAAGGCAGCTCAAAGACGGCCCAAGACGGCCCCAAGTGCCTCCACGACGCCCCGTGAGTGCTCCCAAGAGGGCCCGAACAGGCAACAAATGCCCCATTCCGTCGGACAATTGTCAGTTTCAGCACATGCGCTTAAGAGCGTCCAGAACGACCCAAGAGGCCCGCAAGACCTCCTCAGAGCGGCCCAGGAGGCCCCAAGATAGCCCTAAGACGGTCCGTAGCCATTTTGGCTCAAGCTAGGCTGGCTCAAGTCGTTGTCCCATCCCAGGTGAGCCACAGATCAGGCGACTAATAAATAGCATTGCGAATGGCTTCTGAAAGTTTGTCTGCGCAAGATTGGTCAGACTTGAAAGAAAAGGTTAATGATCGTTCACAGTTGCAGGCTTTAGTCGCGGCCTTGTTCCTGACGATTACATATGCTCTGGACGGCACCCCAACCGACATCCATGATTTTGCATTGTGTAGTGAGGCTGAAGGTGACGCTCTATGTACTTGCTCAAATGTGCACGGCTCGTGCGGCAGAAGTGAGGACATGCTGGCAGCCTACCGCGTCCTGAATTATGTGGCAAGCATGTCATATATCGTTGTCCTGGGCATGATCTTTACGATTCTGTCGAACTTTGCGAAAGCCGACAAGGTATGGGTGGCGCGATACTTCGAGCAGGTAGGTTGGGTTGTCGACGGTATGGACAAGGTGATGTATGCCGGATGTGCTTTCTGGCTCGCTGGTTTTACGGTTCAGATGTCTTTGAATCTGAGCCCTGGTGAGTTTTGGATTTGCGTCGCATTCGAAGCCGCGGCTTTTGTCATCACCGTTTCGGTCAAGATATGGATGCGGTGGACGCGCATGTCCATGAATAAGATTGCGAAGGCAGGCGATTATCATCACGCATGAGCTGCAGGAAGCGTACGAGCCCCCATGTAAAAACTCACAGGACCAAGAAGGCGCGAAATTTGTGGTGTTGCTCGAGATTGACTGCCACAACCACAAAGCGGTGAGCTCCATCGAACGATTTTGCCACTGCCACGTTTTTTTTTTCCCTCCGGTGACTGGTCACCGGTGGCGCCTGGCTCATCTCTTTGGGCAGACTCCCCCTCCTCCCTCCCCCTCCTCCGGCCCTCCCCGATTTCTCTCCTCCCTCCCCGCCGCAGTCCACGGGCGGACCCCGCGCGACGCCGAGGTGTCTCACGCGCCCAATGTTGCGAGGCAGCTACTCGGGTAGCTTCCCTCCTTTCTCTTCCTTCTCCTCCTTTCTCTTCCTCCGCCTCCTCCTCCTTCCTTCCCTTCCTCTCCGTCGCCTGGGCAGCGAAGACTGCCCAGGGCCAGCGGTGCCTCCCCGCCAGCATATACACGTACACTGTTCTCTCTGCCGTGCCAGAAAAAAAAAGATAGCCCTAAGACGGCCCGAGAGAACCCCAAGACGGCCCAAGAGGCGCCCCCGAGAAGGAATTCCAATTGACATTCCTCCCCTGCATCAAGAATCTGGATCCCCTTGGGGATTTCATGGCATTTCCCCCGACGGTTGAAGAAACTCTCGGGACCATGGAGTGCTTGGCGTGTCTGACGTAGCTTGCACCAGATAGCTTGCAACGCAATTCTTGCACCGCAGTTCTTGCACCACATATCTTGTACCACATAGCTTGATTGCACAGTTGTGCGTGCTGTCGGCGTATGTATGGAAACATTCAGAACCAAGGCTCGCCACGCAGCAGTCTTGCAGTGCATGCCAAAGTGAACATGCTGGCAGTTCAGATTCAGCGTTGATCTCGCACGTCCGCCTGGAAATCCCTTGAGTGGTGACGTTGACCAGCCCCGCGATAGAACCGAAGCGCGCACGAACCGCGCGTGGTGTTTATAGTATACACATATCCATACACACTTGTAGTCAGTTGTGCTGCTACAGCCAAGTCCACTATTCATCGAAAACTGATTTGCCTGGACTTTGATTTCCGACTGGGGGGGGCTAAGTCGCGTGCGCCTCGAGAGGGCCCAAGAAGGCCCATAGGTCCCTAAGCTAAGCGAAGTGACCCTGAGACGACCAATGCGGGTCGAAGACGGCCCAGGATGGCTGCAAGACTGGGCAACTGGTTCCCCGATGGCCCCGAAGAGGATCCTCGAAATGCCCCGCAGGGACACACACTGTTGATGGTTCATAGTTTTTTTGGTTACTACGGTTTTGGGACACTATCCTTCTCGGGCTTCAATCTCGCCCCAAGATGGCGCACAAGGCGCCCCAGAGGGCCCTGACAAGGCTCAGTGAGGCCCTAGACGACTCAAGAGGGGTCCAAGATAGCCGAAGAGGGCCCGCATGCGCCTCAAGATGGCCCTCAGAAGGGGGCTCCAAGCAGCCAGCGAGAGCCCCCACACTGGCCAATAGAGCTCCCAGACTGTCCCAGGAGAAGAGGCTTCCAGAGGCCGAAACTTGTTGCTTTCCCCCCCCCCTCTCCTCCCTCCCCTCCCCCCTCCCTCTCCTCCCCCCCTCCTCCCTCTCCTCCCCCCTCTCCTCCCCCCTCTCCTCCCCCCCCTCTCTTCCCCCTCTCCTCCCCCCCCCCTCCCCCCCACGCGACTTTGCCAGGACGCGAGGAGGTCCGCTTCCGGCCTGCACGTGCCGCGGGCCCCCGACGACTCGGAGGCACCCGCTCGGAAGGCTCTCGGCGAGGCCGAGTTGCTCCACCGAGCAACGCTTCGCTGCTCGCAGAAAGTGCCTGCTCGCAGCCGTCCGAAGAGCGTGCTCGCCCCGACGTGACGGATCGCCGTTCCCCCGCGGTGGATCCAGGCCACCTGCGAGCAGTTTTTTTTTTGCGAGTCGTGCAGCGCGCTTCCCTGCTGCTGGAATCGCAGATGTCCTCCGATGCAATTTTGCGCCCCGGCCCCGGAGCTCGCGACCCTCTCGGTCTTCACATCCACGCTCCTCGCTCCTCGCTCCTCGCCCCTCGCTCCCAGCTCATCGCTCCTCCTCCTGATCCCTCCTCCTCCTGATCCCTCCTCCTCCTCCTCCCCCTCCTCCTCCTCCTCCTCCTCCTCCTCCTCCTCCTCCTCCTCCTCCTCCTCCTCTTCCTCCCCGGGGGGACAGCCTTGCAGCCCTTGGGCCCCCCCCCGTCCCGCGGTGCCCGAGAGCCGGCCCCCCCCCCGAGGCCGAGAGGAAGGCAAGCAAAAACTTCGGGAGGAGGGGGAGGAGGAGGAGGGGGAGGAGGAGGAGGAGGAGGAGGTTGGAGGAGGAGGGGGGGGGAGGGGGAGGAGGAGGAGGAGGAGGAGGAGGAGGAGGAGGAGGAGGAGGGGGAAGCGGAGGTCGAGGATCGAGGATCCAGGTGCTTGGCCGTTTCTCGGGCTCTCGGGGAGCCTCAGGGAGCGCCCCCGCCGCCGCGGCTGGGTCTCCAACGAGGCCACTTCGTGAAATCTGCGGAGAAGACTTCACAGACGCAGACAATCGTCGATGGTGATCGTTTCCTTTTTCATCGTTTTGCCGATCGGCGCGGGCCTCGCACCCCCCTCCTCCCCCCCCCCGTGGAGTAGATCTTGGCTGTTTTGGCGCCTGTTTCGAGCAGGTGGAGTCTCCCCCATAATGGACGCCCTGTTGCAAACAACCGCACTGAGCAGAGGTCCAGAGCCAGACCCCCCCCTGCCCCCCCCTCCCTCCCCCCTTCCGCCCAACGTCGAAACGCCGAACAAGAAAACGTTCACACTCCCAGGAACATCTGGAGCGTTCCATGAAGCTGGGTAGTCGAAGGCCAGACTGTCAGATTGGATTGGGCCCCAAGGGCCATTCTGGCCTGGCCAAACTGGAGGATTGAGGTTATTCGCCAGACTGGATTCGCGTTGGCTCCCTCGTCAGATTGCCCCCGTTTGCCAGATTGGGCCTGCCAGATTGGCGCCAGATTGGCTTCGACTACCCAGGAAGTAAGACATGTGCCCCCAAGATCGGCGGCGAGCGAGGGGGGGAAGGGAGAAGGAGAAGGCCTGCTCAGAAGGCGGCGGGACTTCTCAGAAGCCCTCGCGCCTTCTGAGGAATTTGTTTTGTCTATCTTCGGGGAAAGCTTAGCACATCTTCTGAGCCGGGGGCTTCCTGACCTTCTGAAAAAGGCCTTCTCCTTCTCATTTTCCCCCCTCGCTTGCCGCTGACAAGAGATGGACACGTTTTTGGATTCGGGCTTCCAGAACGGTTACCTATGGGAAAAAGTGGAAGTGGAGGGTAAGACGAAGCTCCAGAAGCATGTGGGAAACTGTGGGGAACCTCCTCTGGGATCCGACGCGGCGACAAAATTGAGACATGGCGAAACATTGCAGCACCGCGAAAAACGACGATCGTAGCTTTAGATCCCATCTTCCTGGGCTAACTTTTGAGTTATATTGATCTGTGAGGGTCCCGGGGCCCGAAACTGGGCGCAAACGCCGGGTGTGAAAAAATGCAACGCCAGGATCTCATTCGGTAGCAAATCATGGGAGCCTGCTCTTCGTTCCGTCTTCAGCGTCAACCAGTGTTGATTAGTGTCTGGGAGTCGACGAGATAGCGCCGATCTAGCGTCGGTTAGCGTCGATCAGCGTCGATTTGGTGTCGATTCAGCGTCGACCAGCGTCGATTAGGAGTCGATTCGCAAGCGCCAACAAGATGGTATGGGAGACTCCCATGCTCTGCCACCGAGAACGCCAGGATCTCAGTCGGCTTCGTGTGCCTCCTGGTGTGTGATCGCCGACGTCGCCAGTGCATCGCCGATGCATCGCCAGTGCGCGTGGCGCGCGGCCTCCGCGCGCGCTGCGTGCGCTGCGCGCACGGCGGCCGCCGCCGCGGGGGCGCGGCGCCCCGAGGCCAACACCGTGAGCCTCTTCGTCGACGGGCAGCGCGCGGCCGACCCCCAGCCGATCCCGGAGGACATGCTCGGCAAGGCCGCGGGGGGGGGGGGGGGGGGGGGCATCGGGCGTTGGGCGGGGCCAGGCCGAGGATAAAGTTTATGTCGGGCGTGTCCCCTCTCCAGGGGGATCTTCGACGAAAAATATATAGAATACCCCCAAAATGCCCCCAAAATAGTCCCTGGACTATTTTTGGACTGTTTTTTTGATGATTTTAGGGTATTTTTCATTTTTCGTCGAAAATCCCCCTGCAGGGGGACAGGCCCGACATAAGGATAGGTCTGTTCCACAGCGTGTCTCGGAGCGCTCTCAGAGCGCTCTGGGGCGCTCCGAGAGGGCCCCGGCGCCCGAGTCATCCTCCAGATCCGCGGGACCTCATTCGAGTATCGATTCATCCTTGCCCGAGCTCATCTTCGTCCTGGCTTCGTCTTAGTGTTGCCAGACAGGGGCGGCAAAGAGGGGGGTGGTGACTAGGGGGGGGGTATCATGGCGGGGGCCACGATAGCCTCCCAGATCTCCTGGCGCCTCTTCTTATCTTGCTGCGTCCCCTGGCGCCCTCGCTGGGCCGCGCACGTGCCGCCGGCCATGATTTGCGCCCACCCCCCCCTCTTGGACGCCCCCCTTTTGGACGCCCCCCATGGGAGGGGGGCGGGCATCGGGCGTTGCCAGTTGAAGAGATCGGAGCCTCCAGCGAGTTGAAGATATCGGGACGGAGATTTTGCGCCGTTTGCGGCCTCACACAGAGGCCCTCTCTGGTCCCGAAGACCGCCAACAAAATACGGTTCAGCATGGGAAAAAGCGCGGCCCTCGGAAAGGGGTCGTGATTTCCAGGGTTCTGCGCTGATGGAGTCAAGGCAGCGGGGAGGATGAGGAGGACGAGGAGGAGGAGGAGGAGGCGGAGGAGGCGGAGGCGGAGGAGGAGGAGGAGGAGGAGGAGGAGGAGGAGGAGGAGGAGGAGGGAGGGAAAGCGGAGGAGGAGGAGGAGGAGGAGGAGGAGGGAGGAGGAGGCGGAGGAGGAGGAGGAGGAGGAGGAGGAGGAGGAGGAGGAGGAGGAGGAGGAGGAGGAGGAGGAGGAGGGGGGAGGACGAGGAAGACGTGGAGGAGCACCCGAGGCTGTGGGAAGGTGTCCGGTGGCCAGGGAGGCCCCTCGGCCTCACAGAGCACCCCTCGCGGGGCCGAGGGGGCCAGGCCGCCAGGGGCTCTGGGAGGAGCACCCTGCTGGGCCAGGGACGCCTTGCGCGTGCTGCCAAGGGTGCCCTCGAGCCACGGTGCCGCCCAGCATCTCCAAGGGGGGCCCACGGTCCGCGGCCTCCAGAGCACCGCTCGCGAGGCCCCGAGGGCCTCGAGGGACCCCCCCCTCGGCCTCGCGCAGAGGGGGGCGGGAGGAGGGGGAAGGCTTCTAGTTGGAAGGAGGCTGCTTCCCAGCAGGCGCGGGCCTCGTCTGCAGGTGTAGGGCCAGCGCCTTCTCAGAAGCAGCAAGAAAAGCAGCCTCCTTCCAGGAAGCCCTCCGCCCTCCCCCTGCCCCCCTGTGCGTGCCGCCGAGGCGGCCCCGTGCCCGCTGCGGTCCGAAGCCCCCCTCCCCCCCCGTGCCCACGGCGGAGGCGTCCAGACGGAGGCGCTGCGGCCGACCTTGAGAGGTTCTTCAACTCTAAGTGTCCAGGCCTCGTCTGGGCCTCCCAGATGGGGCCCGAGCAGATGGGGTCGGAGGATCGCGCCGCACCGCCGATGCATCGCCGATGCGGCTCCGCGCTGACGGCGCCGATGCATCGCCGATGTCGCCGATGCACCGCCGATTCGTTGCGGCGCGATCCTCAGACCCTATCTACTCGGACCCCATCCAGGAGGCTTCTAAACGGAGGAGGAGGAGGAGGAGCATGATGAGGAGGAGCATGAGCAGGAGGACGAGGAGGAGGAGGAGGAGGAGGAGGAGGAGGAGGAGGTGGAGGAGGAGGAGGAGGAGGAGGAGGAGGAGGAGGAGGAGGAGGAGTACTAGTGTATACCCAAGACGCAGCAACGACGTCGCCGATGCATCGCCCCCTGGTACGCGCCGCGAACCAGGGGCTCCGGTAAAGAAGGCGCCCTGTGCCAGGGGCCACGTCCGGCACCCCCTTCGAAGGGCGGGCTCGCAAAAGTGCCTACTCGCAGACGGCCCAAACTATGTTGTTCGATGCAGGCGGGCCGCCTTCTCGGCCCTCGCACGGGAGCCCTGGGCCGTCAGACGACGAGGGCTCACGCGCCTCACTCCTCTCATGGGGGAGGCGTGCGACGTCCAGCACGACCTCGCGCCATAGGTGTGCGTGCAGGGCGACCACCCCAGCGATTCTCTGGAGAGCGCCCGAGGAAGGCTCCAGGAAGGCGCGCAAGGCAGCCACGTGGCGGGGATGCGCGAGGCGTCAAAGAGCCGGATCTCCTCGCGTCGTGAACACAACCACGGCGGGCGGTGTTGGAGCCTGTCACGGCTTCTGGGGGCCCCTGCTGGGCCCCCGGGGCTGTCGGACGACGAGGACGGGATGAGAAGCCGGTTCCCACGGTGGGGTCCGGACCTCTGCGGAGCCACGTTGTGAAGAAATCACGGCGTCGGACGTCTGGGTCTCTTCGTTTTTTGGGGGGGGCGTCTTTTTGTTTGTTTTTTTTCTCTCTCTCTCTCTCTCTCTCTCTATATATATATATATATATACATCTCCCTCTTTATTGTATATATATATATATATCTCCCTAATTCTCTCTCTCTCTCTATATATATGTCTCTGTCTGTCTCTCTGTCTCTCTCTCTCACGTGGCCGTAGTGGGCGCGGGGCGTTGATGAGGTGGAAAGAGGTGGTTGTGGACGTGGCGGGGGTGGAAAAAGGAACGCTGAGGCGCTCTACCCTACGATCACCTACAAGAACGTGACGTTGCAGGTGAACTTGGGTCGGCTGCTTAGCCTCCAGCAGACCTCGTGCGCGATTCTGCCCCCCAGGAGGAGGCGGAGGAGAAGGAGGATGAAGAATAGAAGGAGGAGGGGGGAGGAGAAGGAGGAGGAGGAGGAGGAGGAGGAGGAGGAGGAGGAGGAGGAGAGAGGAGCAGGGGGAGGGGGAGGGTGAGGAAGGGATTGAGGGAAGTGGAGAAGGCGGGGTCAAGGAGGAGGGAGGAGGAGGCGGAGGATGAGGAGGATGAGGAGGATGAGGATGAGGATGAGGATGAGGATGAGGATGAGGATGAGGATGAGGATGATGATGATGATGATGATGATGATGATGATGATGATGATGATGATGATGATGATGATGATGATGATGCTGATGCTGATGCTGATGCTGATGATGATGATGATGATGATGATGATGAGGAGGAGCAGGACGATGATGATGGTGGTGGTGGTGGTGGTGGTGATGATAATGATGATGATGATGATGATGATGATGATGATGATGATGATGATGATGATG
>CAUYUJ010000442.1:0-20000 GCA_963575745.1 Prorocentrum cordatum
GGCCAGCTAGGCCTACCTAGGCCGACGGAGAGGGAAGGGACGGTGAGATCCGTCGCCTATCAACGCTCCGTTGGGCCCCTCCCCTGCAACATGGACCTACGCATGTGATATCAGGAACACCCAAGAAAGAGTCAGCCAACACACTGTTTTTGATCTGCGGGGCGAGAGCGAACCTCTTCCGCTAAAAGCTGGGCGGGCTACGCACAGCTTTCATTAGGGAGACAGGGCCCAGGAAGGCGGGGCCTCGGGCGGCCGAAGCGGGCGGGGCCCGGGGAGCGGGCGGTGCCGCAAGGGGGGGTCAGCCAACACACTGCTCGGCTATGATCCGCTGGCCCCCTTGTGGGGCCACCAGGCTGTAGGTTGAGGGTTTGCTGTTCCCTGCGCCAGATCCAGTTTCCAGTTTCCACTGCTACAATATTGCTACAAGATTGCTTCACGCTGCTTGCTGTTCCTTGTTGTAGACCGCGCGAGGGGGGGGGGCCGAAAAACGTCCTGATTACCACGCCCGAGTCGCGTGCTCTGACTTTTGGGGGGGCGTGGGACTCGTAAAAATACTTGAAACTCGCGCCTCCGAAACCATAAATGCGCAAGATCCGCGTCCCTGAGGCCAGAAACCTTCGAAGCCATAAACCATCGCAAAATACGCTATAGTCGCGCCCCCGAAGACATTAACCTTTGTAAAGTTCGCAATACTTGCGTCCCCGAGGCAGCAGACGCTTGCAAATCACTTAATATTCGCGTTCCCGACGCCATACACCCTCGTAAATTACTGTACCCGCGCATCCGAACACATAAATCCGAATAAACTACAATATGTGCGTTCCCGATGTAATGAACCATTGAAAATCACTTACTATTCGCGTATCCGGAGCCATCAGCCCTGGTAAATTGTGCAATATTCGCGTCTCCGAAACCATAAACCTGCGTGAATGATGCAACATCTGCGACCCCAAAGCCATAAACCATCGTACAGTACACAAGAATCGCTTGTCCGAAGCCAGAAACCTTTGTAAAGTACTTGATATTCGCGTCACCGAAACCATAAACCTGCGTACATCTCCATATATTTGCGACCCCGAAAATATACACCCTCGTGAATGAAACTATTCGCGTATCCGACGCCATAAACCATAGCAAATTACACGATATTCGCGTCTCCGAACATGTCAATACTTCTTAGGAAAGCTTTTTGCACACCATACGCGAGCAAACTCGAAATACAACACCGAATTCAACAGTATCATCATAATCTCAATTTGTCTTGCCGAATACTCATCGTCTTCGCGTGAAGTCCCGACGCTGCTTCACGGCGGCGCCAAGGCCTCATCGTTTCGCTCTCGCATTGCCCATTATCCGAGAGAGGGGGCCGGCGGCAGGGGGCGAAGCCCTTACGGATATACACTCAGGACTCGTATCTTACGGCACAAGCTGAGCAGCAACCAAGATCACGCGTGATCCAGAGGTCGTGTGGTGTGCGCGCCGCACAAACACCGAGAGGAGAGCTCCCGCAAGGCCTTGACAAAGCCCACAGCTTGTGTGTTTGCTTTTTCCTAACGCAAACATCGCAGTACCATTTCCCCCCCCTTCCTAGCGCAATGCCCACGAAGATCAAGTCCTTACCCTCTCGGGAGAGCCTCGGGAACAGGGGTGGGGTCGGGGTGAGGAGGAGGAGGAGGAGGAGGAGGAGGAGGAGGAGGAGGAGGAGGGAGTAGGAGAAGGAGGGGATGAGGAGGAACTGGCGACGCCACCTCTCGTCACGCCCCATCGTGCCAGGAGGCGCGACGCGAGGCGCCGCCCGGAGACTCCATGGAGCTGCGACTCCCGCACCCGCGGCTTTGGCGGGCGGATGGGGTGCTCGGGGGGGTGCAGACTGCACACGCGGGCTCCTTGGGAGGTTCAGGGGGCCTGGCACTTACACCAATCTTGGCGGTTGCCTCCACCGAGGGAAGGTGGTCCCGATCTCGGCGCTGGCAGCAACACTCGGGCTCCTTGAGTGGCCGAGGGGTTACCACCAGCACCAGCCTCTAGGATCTTCCTCTGGTGGAAACACCTCCCTGCCTTGGCGTTGGTGCCTACCTCCAGACCTCCGATTCCTGCCGTGACATGCGGGCTTCCCGAAGGAATGATGCCGCTCCCTCTCCGAGGACCCTCACTGGTCGATGCAGGCCAGGAAATGCCGCGTTTAGACTGGGTCGGTAGCTCTGGTCGTGACTTTTGGAACACGTTGTGATTTGTCCACGGCATCGGATGCTGGATCTGGATTAACACTTAGAACGTGCCATGCGGAAGCTATTCGCTTGACACTTGTTCGAGTCAGCGGGCGAAGAGATGCGGAAACGATCAAGCGCTGGTCGGGCTAAAGGCGGGGCGCGCCGAAGCAAATTTCGTGCGCTCCACACACATGCGGAAGGTCAACGGTCTTCGTCACGACAAAGCCGACTGCCGAACAGACGTACTGCCGCAAGTGTGTATCCAGCCTTCGCCCAGCCATCGCCGCATGCAAATGCGACAAGAACATCACAGCCGTAAGCCCACGGCAACCCATCGTGGACCCCAGCCACTTCCTCCTCCTCCTCCTCCTCCTCTTCCTATTTCTCCTCCTATTCCTCCTCCTCTTCCTCCTCCTCCTCCTCCTTCTCCTCCTCCTCCTCCTCCTCCTCGTTCTTCTCCTCCGCCTCCTCCTCCGCCTCCTCCTCCTCGTTGTCATCGTCTTCCTTGTCCTCGTCCCCGCCCTCCTATCCTCGGCCTGACCTTCACCTTCAGCCTCAGCCTCAGCCTCAGCCTCAGCCTCAGCCTCGTCGTCGTCGTCGTCGGTGTCGTCGTCGGTGCCCTCGGAGCAGCAGAAGCGCTCCCCGCGCCCGGGCCAGGACTCGACCGCACACTCCCTCGGGCAGGCCGGGGCAGCCTGGCAGCCCCTCTCCTGGGGGAGCCTTTTCTGGGCCCCCCTGGTGACCCGCTCTCCTGGAAATTGTCCACGCCTCCTCCTCCTCCTCCTCCTCCTCCTCCTCCTCCTCCTCCTCCTCCGTCTCCTCCTCCTCCTCCTCCTCCTCCTCCTCCGTCTCCTCCTCCTCCTCCTCCTCCTCCTCCTCCTCCTCCGTCTCCTCCTCCTCCTCCTCCTTCTCCTCCTCCTTCTCCTTCTCTTCCTCCTCCTCCTCCTCCTCCTCCTCCTCCTCCGCCCCATCGAGGGGCTTCCTGGAAACTGTCCACGCCTCCTGGGGCCTCCTGGGGCCCCTCCTCGAGAAGCCGGGGCGCGCGGACGGAAGAGGTGCGGTCCGTGCCAGTCAGAGCTCGCCAATCCGACAATCGCATGGACTTCACACGCAAACTCACAGGCATTTGGGCGTGGCTTAATGGGGGGGTCACAAACGGGGGGGTCAGAAAAGGTCCACTTTCGTCCCCCTTTCGGGCCCCTCCAGAGCCCCAGGGGGCTCGTTTAGGTACCATTTGGGTACCTTTTCGGACCACACTCGCCGCCCCCCCATTTACGATCCCCCCATTACGCAGCGCCCAAGGCATGTGAACTCCTACCCTGGCCGGTTCTTACACGCATATCATTTGAATGCATTCGCTTGGAATGCGTATGGTCTTGGGGAACTCGAGCTCGTTTGACTCTCCGGACTTATACGCAAGCTTCCGTGCCATCACTGGCCCACCACACACACACACACACACACACTGCAGGCCCCCTCCGTCGAGAGGCTCCTGTCGCTGCTGCGCTGCTGGGAATGGCCCCGTCCATCCCCGCAGGTCCATTGGGCCGCACACTGACATCATTTAGCCCGCATCGGTCGCCAGAGCTACTGGCCGCCCCTATGCCCTGCCGACACGGCTTGGACCTCTCAAACGTTCGCGGGCCCAGTCGCAATCGGGCCGACAGTCCAGACCAACATCTATCGTAGTGGGCGAAGCTTGGACCCCCGATTTCCTCTGGTCTGACTGGCTGCCCCATGGCGATTTGACTAGCAACGATGGGTCGGTCCAGCGGCGGCGGGGTGCGAGAGGGAAATCGGGGCAGATAGAACGAGGGCGAGTATATCAGAGTCGGGCGAGGACGAAATGTAGAATGGCAATACTTGATCGAACATCGGCGCTCATGCCGATCAGGTCGGCGCCTGCTTCTTGTTGTTCTCGATGTGCCAGCGCCATTGGTGGCAGTCCATCAGTGAATCAAGATATTGCTGCTCTGCTCGACGCTGTCCAGATCGGCCGCGATGCTGTTGCTCGCGACCAAGGCGCCCCAGAGCTGCTCGCCGCACGTGTTCGTGAGCTTCGCGAAGTCCGTCAAGATCGCGCGCCCGAGAAAGCGCGGTTCCTCCGCAGTGTTGCCCAGCAGCTTGTCCATCCTCTCGATCAAACACGTACATATTCCAGGTCATTGCTCGCCCACTTCCACCCTGGCAAGCGCGCAGTAATGCGCCTGAGCCCCGAAGCACTCGCACGGTCGCTTCAGACGGATGTGGAAGCGGGCGGCGGCAAGGCAGCTCCTCTAGAGGGCTCCCAAAGGGGGCCCGAGTAGATGGGGCTGGAGGATCGCGCCACAGCGCCGATGCATGGGCGACGTCGGCGCGGAGAAACTCGGGCCCCCACATCGAGCCGTATCGCCGATGCACCGGCGATGCGGCGCGATCCTCCATCTACTCTCGGGGAGACGTAAGACTCGGGTTCGGGAGACTCGGATTGGCCTGACGGGGCCATCACGAAAATGACGAGACCACTCTGAACTTTGACACGAGCTTCCGCTGCAGTGACAGCCCACGAAACAACTGGACCGTCAAAACCCAGGACGCGCCCGTTCAAAAGGCGTCGGCAGACCCGAGCTCTGGCGCTCTCGAGTCCTGAGTTCCCCCGATATATTCGGACCCCATCTCGGAGGCCTAGATTTAGGTCGGGCGTGTCCTCCTACAGGCGAATCCCGGAAGAACATCAAACAGTAGCACAGAAATATGCAAAAACCGTGAAGAGTAGTCGACAAATAGTCCCTGGACAATTCTTGTTGGATTATTTTTGAATACTCCTCCTGTAGAGGGACATGCCCGACACAAGTTAAGCCTAGATCCTCAGCGCGAGACCGCCGCTCAGGCGAGGACGCAGGGGGCGCAGGAGCCCAGCAGCGGGGCCGACCGGAGCTCGCCGTGCTCGTACGCGCACGGCGCGCGGCTGCCGTTCGCGAGGAAACGCGTGCCCCGGCCGTGCTGCCTGTCGTCCGCGAACTGCCCCTCGTACGAGCCGCCGTCCATGAAGGTGTGCGTGCCCCGGCCATGCCTACAGTCGGGCTGCTGAAATGAGGAGCGCTAACGAAGGAACGAAACCCCTCTGCGGCTTCAAAAGAGCCTGGGTGCACGAGGAGGGATGGAGGAACAAGCACGGAAGGACGTAAGGATCGTCGAGCCCCTTCCGAATCCAAACTGTTCCTTGTTTCAGCGTCTTGGCCGTAGGGATCGAGCAGAGAATCCACCCTCACAAGAGGAACCTCGACGAGCGAGCCCCCTTGTCAGCAAACCCACTCCAGGAAGGAAGGGACCAAGGAAGGGCTGTGTAAGAAAAAACGCTCAGGGGCGCTTGGCAAACGCCAACGATCCGGGTCGCGGTGGTCTTTCCTCCCTGGAGTGCCTCGCGAGCGGCGACCACACCGTGCGTGCATGCGTGTGCTGCAGGTTCGTGCCGTGCCGACCTGGGCGCTGGTTCCCGACCCCGCGAGGACACGTCGACCTCGAACAAGCAGCCGTGTCTCAAACGTCCGAGCTGCGAGGCGGGGGTTTCTCCATATCCACCGCCTGGGAACCGACGCCCTGGTGCCCCAGCGGGCGGTGGAGACGGATATGTTGTGGCCCCAGGGGGCCCGAACATATCCATATCCACCGCCTGTGGAGGTCCGCGAAGATCGATCCCCCAGGCGGTGGTCATGGATAAATCCCCGTCTCGGACGATCGTTCAACATCGACCGCTTCTGGGTCGCCAGCGGCGCTCAACGTTGAACGCTGGCGGCGGGGTCGCCGCTGGTCGACACGACGCGAATCTACCGTACATGTGCTTTTGCGGCGGAGTGCCCCTTGGCAAGAGTGGCCATGGGGCAAGAGTGACCTCTGGTGCGCGGCTTTCGGGGGCCTTGGGGAGGCCAAATCCATGCGCGCAGGCAAGTGCCGAGGGGAAGCCTGCGGGCCCGCACCACAAGATCACTCCAGTGAAAGGTCGCTCCTACGCGTAGCCGAACACACTCGTATCCGCGCCCTCGTGGTCTGGATTCCAGGGCACGGTCCCGCCGATACGCGGTCGCGTGGGTGCGCTCGGCGCGGGGCATCCGCGAAGAGACGCCCCCGTATGCGCGGGGTCGCGGCCCAGGGCCTCAGCCCGCGAGGCCGCGGAGATCCACGTGCGTTTTTCGCCCCGGCCGTGCCGCTTGCCCCACCTCCACTGCCCGTCGTACGAGGCGCCGCTCGGAAAGATGAAGGCGCCTTGGCCGTGCTTCTGGTGGTCCGCCCACTGCCCCGCGTACGAGCCGCCGTCCGGGTAGCTGCACGAGCCCTGGCCGTGCATCCGGCCATCCGCCCACTGCCCCTCGTAACGAGTGCCGTCCGAGAGGCTCAGCGTGCCCTGGCCGTGCTTCGCGTCCTCCGCCCACGCTCCCTCGTACGCGCTGCCGTCTGGGAGGCTCAGGGTGCCACGGCCGTGCTGCATGTCCTCTGCCCACTCCCCCTCGTAGCAGCCGCCGTCCGGGTTGGTGAAAGTGCCCCGACCGTGCCTTTTGTCCTCCGCCCACTCCCCGTCGTACGAGCCGCCGTCCGGGTAGCTGAATGCGCCGCGGCCGTGCTTCAGGTCCTCCGCCCACTCTCCGTCGTACGAGCCGCCGTCGGCGGCGCCGCGCTCGAAATCGCCGGGCACCAGAAAACTCAGCGTGCCCTGGCCGTGCCTCTTGCCCCCCCGCCACTCCCCGTCGTACGACCCACAGGCGCCCGGGTAGGTGTACGTCCCCTCGCCGTGCTGCTTGCCCCCGGCAAACTCCCCATCGTACGAGGCGCCGTCCAGAAAGCTCAGTATGCCCTGGCCGTGCTTCACGTCCTCTGCCCACTCCCCGTCGTAGGACGTGCCGTCGGGGTAGCTGTACGTGCCCCGGCCGTGGCGCTTGCCCTCCGACCACTGCCCGCCGTACGAGGCGCCGCTCGGGTAGCTGTCCGTGCCCTGGCCGTGCTTCTTGTCCTCCCTCCACTCCCCGTCGTACGAGGCGCCGTCCGGGGAGCGGAACGTGCCCCGGCCGTGCCGCTTGCCCTTCGCAAACTCCCCCATGTACGAGACGCCGCGGCCGCCGGCGCCCTGGCCGTGCTTCACGGTCTCCACCCTTTCCCTGTCCGTGCCCCGGCCGTGCTTCTCGTCCTCCGCCCACTCCCCGACGTAAGAGCGGCCGTCCGGATAGCTGAACGTGCCCTGGCCATGCCGCTTGCCCCCCACGAACTCCCCTTCGTACGAGCCGCCATCCGGGTAGCTGTACTTGCCCCGACCGTGTCTGTTGCCGTCCTCGAACTCCCCATCGTACGAGCAGCCGTCCGTGTAGCCGTACTTGCCACGGCCGTGCCTCTTGCCTCTCGCAAACTCCCCGACGTACGAGCTGCCGTCCGCATAGCTGTAGTTGCCCCGACCGTGTTTCTTGCCCTTCGCCCACTCCCCGTCGTACGAGCCGCCATCCGAATAGCCGTGAGTGCCGCGGCCGTGCCTCTGGGGAAACTACAGGTATTGATATCGCTACTCTCCGAATCTCTCCCAGGGGTGCGCTCTGACCAGAACTTCGAGGCGAGCCCAGCGGTGGCGACGAGGGCCTCCCAGGAGACGCCAGCAGGCGAAGCCGAGGCAAGAGCAGTGGCACCCATCGATCGGAAGAGCTGGGCAGAAGCAGGAAGTGGGCAGGCGCCCACAACAGATGGAGCCATGGGGATCCGAGGGAGGGAGGAGGAGGAGGAGGAGGAGGAGGAGGAGGAAGGAGGGAGGAGGAGGAGGGAGGAGGAGGAGGAGGGAGAAGGAGGAGGGAGGAGGAGGAGGAGGAGGCGGAGGAAGGAGGGAGGAGTGAAGGGAGGTAGGATGGGGCAGGACGGGCGGAATCGTTACCCTTCCCCCCTCTGATCCCTTAACCGTCGTGGGAAAGGTGATCCGTGGTGGCAATCGCAGTCGCGCCAGAAAAAAAAAAAAGTTTGAAAAAAAAACAAGAGATAGAAAAAAAAGGAAACAAAAAAAAAAAAAAACGAAAGCAGAGAAAAAAAAAAAAAAAAAGATAAAAAGAAAAAAAAAGCAAAAAAAGAAAGAAAAACAGAAACAAAGAAAGAAAAATGACAATAAAAAAAAAAGGATGGGTGGGAGAAAAAAAAAAAAAAAAAATGCAAAAAGAAAAAAAAAAAAAAGAAAAAGAAAAAGAAAAAAATAAAGAAAAACCAAAAGCTGCGTAGCCCACGCCGTTGGAGACAGTCGGCTGCGCGGTGGCGCCGTCCCGCCCGCGGCCACCGATGTTATACCTCACGCCCACGCCCCAGTGATCCGTCCACCGTGCCCCTCCCCTCTGGCACGTTGAGGAGTGGCAGAGTGACCTTTCGCCAGAGTGTGGTGCGGCGAACACTGGGCTCCCCAGGTCCTGTGGCTGAAAGAGGTGCGACGGCAGCGGCTTGCGCGCTCTGGTTTGCCCCCCCCCCACCCACCCACCCGCGGCCCCCCTCTGCCACGTCGAGGAGTGATAGTCTCCAAGCGCGGTCTGGTAGGGGTTCCAAGAACCGACCACAACGATGTTTCACAAGGAATGGCGTTGAAGACGAAAACCAAGCATAACCCAACGTTTGAAACACACGATCAAAACAATGCAGTGCCAAACGAAACAAACAACGAAACGAAGCGTTTAAATTCGAAACCAACAACGAAACGGCACGACAACGAAAAAGGCGACGAACAACAAAATCAAGGCCCAAACCAAGCCAAACAACGTTGTGGTCGGTCCTTGAAGGTTTCTGTCATCTTCTACGGGACGCCCCCCCCCCTTCTCGCAGCAGACTTCCGCATGCATCGCCCTCCCTCCCAAGGCCACGATCATTTGCAAGAAACAATGACGCCTCGCACAAAACAGTGGATCCGCGCTCTCAAAATCACGCTTCCTTACAGAAGCCATGCGCCAGCCCTATGCCCGGCGCATCCTGAAACCTGCCGACCCCTTGGGGTCACGGCGTGTGAGATGCTTCCCCCTCCCCAAACCCCTCCGCCGGGAGCCCGGTCTGGCCGGTTTGGAGGGGGGGGGGCGTGGGGGGCAAAGGTGTCAGCCGCACCCTTGGAGCCTCAAGGGGCCCAAAACGGGCCAAGAGGGACCCAGAAGGCCCCCCAGACGGTCCGAGAGGGCTACGAGTCGCCGAAAGATCGCTCCAAGACACCCAAGATCGCCTCCAGACGGTCCCAGAGGCCCCCAAGACGCCCCAAGAAGCCACTAAGAGGCGTCCCAAGAGGCCCTCCAGAAGCAAAAGTCGTCCCATTCCCTATGGGGAACGTATATTTTTAGCACATTCGCCTCTTGGGCTTTCACGAGGCCCACAACGGCCCAAGAAGCCTTTAAGATCGACCCAAGATAGCCCAAGAGGCCCCCAAGAGGGCTCTAAGACGGCCCAAGAGGGCCCCAAGACGGCCCCAGAAGCTTCCAAAACGACCCAGGAGGGCCCAAGGACGGCCCCAAGAGGAGGCCCAGAAGGGGGAACCCGAATAAACATTTCGAGCACTCGGCCCCGAAAAAATCGGAGGAGGCGCCAATAGGCCCCGAAGAGGCTCCCACGAGGCCCCCGAGAGGCCCAAAAGAGGCTTCTAGAGGCCTCAAAACGGCTCCCAAGATGCCTCAAAAGTGCTGCCAGGAAAGCCCGGAGAAGCCCAAAAGCAGAGCAGCGATCCGCCAACCGCCCCCGACGAAATCCCAAGAAGCTGAAACCCCAAAATTCCCCAAAAATCGTTCCGCAAACTCGGTTTTTACTTTTACTGCCGCCCTGAGAGTTCGGCGGTGCGGCGTCAGCCAATGAATCCGTGGGCCCGTGCTCCCGAGGCCCAAATCCCTACCAAAAACTATTAGCCAGGTGGACCCCGCACAGTGATATCTTGCCACGTATGCGGTGCAATCTGGGTGATGCAACCAATCTGGTTCAATCTGGGCGGTGCAATACAGGTGGTGCAGTCTAGAAGGTGCAAAGCAATGCAAATCGGTGCAAAGCCATGCAACGCAACGCAAGGCAACGAAAAGCCATGCAAAGCTACGCAAAGCAATGCGATGCAAGACAGTGCGAGCCGATGCATAACAATGCAACGCAGTGCAACGCAATGCAACGCAGCGCACGGCAACGCACAGCAGTGCCTTGCACTGCAGGGCAGTGCCAAACAGTGCAAAGCAGTGCAGAGCAGCGCAGTGCACAGCGATGCAGAGCGATGCAGAGCGACGCAGTGCACAGCAGTACAGCGCAGCGCGGTGCGACTGCCGCGCGATGCCGCGCGGCGACGGGCGGCGACGGGGCGGGGACGGGCGGCCGGGGCGGCAGGCAACCGAGGCCGCCAAGAGGGCACAAAAAGGCCTCCAAGGACGGCCCGAGATGGCCCCGAGGCAGCCGGAGATGCCTCAGAGGAGGAGGAGGACGAGGAGGAGAGGGAGGAGGAGGAGGAGGAGGAGGAGGAGGAGGCCCCAAGACGGCTCAAGAGGCCCCCCAAGAGGCCCCACGATGTCCTCACGACGGCACACCAAGGGGCCCTGGACGGCCCTGAGAGTCCCCAGCTCGCCGAAGAGGGCCTCCAGAAGGCACACGGGGGGCCTCTGGAGGGCCCAAGACGGCCTCGGAGAGCCCCTCGACAGCCAAAAGACGGCCCCACGACGGCCGCAAAAGACCTCCCAAACGACCACGAAGGCTCCAACACGGCCTCCGAGAGCCCCACGAGGGCCGCAACTGGCCCAAGGGACCCAAAGACTGCGACTCAGGAGCACGAGGAAGACAACGAAGACGAGAAACCCCGACACGACGAGGAAGAATGTGTCGTCGCGGCTCTCCCAAGCCTCGGGACACGAGGCGTCACAAATTATTACGACCTCCTGTGCAACCCCCGAACAATCGCCAACCAAGGTTGGGGAAACCAAAGAGTACCAATACTGCTACTCGCCAAACCTCTCCTGGAGTGCGCTCTGACCAAAAGTTCTAGGCGAATCCAGTGGTGGCGACGAGGGCCTCCCAGGAGGCCCAAGACGGGGAAGAACACGAGGGAAGGGTACTGGTATGGGTGCCTCTTCTTACCCTGAAAGGCACTGGGCCGGAACGGTGGCGGTACTCGCCGCAGGCAGCCAGATGTACCCACGTCCCGGGTGAGCGTCGTCCTCGCCGTGCTCGATGTAGGCGAAGAGTCGCCCGTCGGGCACGCTGGCTGCCCCCTCGAGGCTTGCCTCCCGCTTGGCCCACGCCCGGAAAATGTCCAGAGTGCCGGCGAGGAGCAGGTGCCCGTAGGCAGAGCTCCCGTCCTCGAGGCCCGGGCTGCTAAGGCCGGAGTCTTCGTCGAGGCCAACGGCACCAGGCCCCAGTCCCTGGCCCTCAGGGAAGCCCTTGAGCCTCTCCTTTGTGGATCCGGCGCCGAGGTACGCCCCGTGCTCTTCGAGTTTCATCTTGAGTGAGGAGATGTACTGGCGCTCCTCGGAGCCCTTTGCGGCATGGAAAGCCGAAAACTTCTGTTGGCTGGCCGCCTGATCGTACACTGCAGCGGGCTTGGAGGCGCTCTCGTCGCCACCACCCTCGCCTTGCTCCGTGTCCTCGCCCTTGAAGCCGAAGCCGAGCCGAGCCAAGCCGTACGCCTTCTCTGGCGCGGTCAGCATTGGCTCACGTCGCACGTGGGCCCTCTGCAGCGGCCCTCGCGCGGACGTGTGGAGGTCCCCCCTCCACGCACACAAGGCTTGTGGATGCGCCAGCGGTGGGCCAAATCTGGCTTGAGCCAGCTTCGCTTGAGCCAAGGTGGGTATGGATGTTGAGATGGCGATGAAAATGATATGATGATGCTAGGGGAGAGAAATCATAGGAGGAAGTGGATCGGGTAGACGGGGCTGGAAGGACAGGAGGACAGGGAAGCGTGACGCCGTGCACCAGAAACAACTAAATTTGGGCCTGAACAGCCGACACAACTGGAAGCGACGCCACGCGGAGCACAAACTTGCAATATAGTGCGCCACGCATGCCCAGGCTGGAAGCACAGGATTCGTCGCAGCACAGAGACTCCGAACAAAAATGCTCTCAGATACGCTGTGGGCATTATACTGGGCTGAACGAGCCGCATTCCTGCGTTGCTGTGCTGAAGCCTCCGCCTCCGCCTTATGCCTGAACGTCTCTATCGCCAATCCTTCCTGATCCTAGGGCTCCCAACTTCGCGCTTCGCGCTGCGCGAAGCGCGAATAACTTCGCGCTCTCGCGCCGCCCTCCCAAATGGAGAATAGGAGGACGAGGAGGAGGGGGAGAAGGAACGAGGACCGCGAAGCGCGAAGCGCGAATAACTTCGCGCCCTCGAGGGAGCCCTTGCTGATCGTGGCGAGAGATCCCCGCCCACGCCAACTCCGTTTCACGTCGCGCGCCTGTCGGCCGGCCCGGGGCGAGCAAACGCCATGGCCGTCTTCTCGTCCTTCCCTCGGAGGCCGGGGGAGAGTGGGCGGGTGAAGGGGCCCAGGGAGACACAGACAAGTCGGCGCAAAAATTCGAGGAGCTCCAATGCTTGCCCCTGTTTCTCCTCGATCTTCTTACGCCGTCCCCTCCGTTCCCTATATCCTCCCGTGCTTTTCACGAGAATCGGCGCTGCTTCCCTCCTCCACCCTCCTCCTCTTCCTCCTCCTCATCCTCCTCCTCCTCCAGCTTGTGCCGAGCTTGCCCCTATGTCCTCGATCTTCTTGCGCAGCCCCCTCCGTTCCCTACAGTGGGGGCGCCCATCGAGAAACCATCTGAGTTTCGTCAGGGTGCCCTGGGCTTCCTCTCTCCTCGCGCGGCGCGATGACTTCCCGCAGCCGTTCAAGGAGCTGCTGCGTTCAGGGTGCTCCAGGTTTCCCCTCGGGTGCACCTCGCGCACGGGTTCTCAGGGTTGGGTGTCTTGCGAGGGTTTCTTGCGGCCGCGCCCACACTGCACATCTGCCCGTGTTCTTCACGAGGATCGGCGCTGCTTCGTGCTTGTGTGCCGATTTGTCCCAAGGCCAATGGGTGCTTTTGGGGGGCCGGTGGGGCCCGGCCGAGGCGGGGCCCAACCAATGCGGGGGAGGCCCCGTCCGATGCCACAGGCGGCGCAAGGGTTCATGGCCAAGCTGGGTCCAGCTGCGGTGGCTGCCCCGAGGGGGGGCGGAGGGGAGCGGGGCGGTAGGAGCGCGTGCAGGCGGGGCCAGCTCTTCCATCCTCTGCCCGTGTCCGTCCTCGTGTGTCTCTCTCTGCACTTCTCTTCTCCCTGCCCTGATCCTTGCGCCGCGTTGGGGCCCGGCCGAGGCGGGGCCCAAGGTACAGTGTGGCCCGTGTGGGCAGACTCGGTATCGGGGAGAGCCCAACGTCTAGAACTCTGGGCCTCCGGTTGGAACGTAGTCAGACCGTGCGTCCGGAGTTCTGGGCTCTTCCTGCTCCGCCGCCTCCTCCTCCTCTTCTCCATGTGCGTCCTCGTTTCCCTCTTCCGTCTTGTTTTCCCTTCTTTTCCTCTCCCTCCTGGTCTGCTTCTCCTCCTTCTCGAGAAGAGGAGCGCTGCGAACGAAGCGATAAGGATGAACATGCAGGAGAAGTGCGGGGGAGCGCGACGACCGCAGAGAGGGGAGCAAGCGAATAAGAGGAGCAAAGATGAGCGATGAGGAAGAGGAGCTAAGACCAGGAGGAGAAAATAGTATCGATCAAGGGCGAGGAGGATGAACAGGAAACAGACAGGGGCGAATACTTATGCGGAGGGGTCAGGAGGCGTAAGAGTGCGAGCCGCACCTTTTGACGAGGGACCACAACGAGTAGCCCACGACAAATACGCCACTTGACAACGTCCTTCTCCTCTTCATCCGCTCTTCCAATTTCCACTTGGCACCGTCATTCCTCCTTCTCATCATCAGCATGCTCATCCTCATCCTCCTCTCCTCATCATCACCACCCTCATCATCATCATCATCATCATCATCATCATCATCATCATCATCATCATCATCATCATCACCTCCACCATAACAATTATGATGATAATCGTAATACTAA
This sequence comes from Prorocentrum cordatum, assembly GCA_963575745.1. Taxonomy (NCBI): domain Eukaryota; class Dinophyceae; order Prorocentrales; family Prorocentraceae; genus Prorocentrum; species Prorocentrum cordatum. The sequence continues at coordinate 14,214 of CAUYUJ010000442.1, forward strand.
TAATCATCTTCATCCTCATCCTCATCATCAGCATCATCAGCATCACCATCATCTCCATCACCATCACCGTCACCGTCACCGTCGCCATCATCATCATCATCATCATCATCATCATCATCATCATCATCACCATCATCATCATCATTATCATCATCATCGTCATTATGATTTCCACCACCATCAGCATCATCCGAACCATCATCATCAGCATCGTCATCAACATCATCATCACCATCATCATTTCCACCGCCATCAACATCATCATCACCATGATCATCATGATCTTGACCATGATCATCATCATCATCACCATCATGATGAACATGATGATGATCATCATCACCATCATCATCAACATCATTATTCTCAACATCAGCCTCATCATACATGACGATCGTCATCATCCTCATCCCCATGGTAAAAATAATAACGAACATCGTCATTATCAGTATCATCCCCATTAACATCATCATCTCCATCATCATCATCATCACCATCAGCACCTGCATCAGCATCATCATCACCGCCACCATCACCATCACCATCAACATCACCACCACCATCATCATCACCACCACCGCCACCATCGTCATCATCATCACCATTAATATGGCCGTCACCATCGTCATCGTCATCATCATCGTCGTCATCACCTTCATTACCACTACCATCAGGATCATGATCGTGATGATGATCATCACCATTATCCTCCTCATCACATCATCATCCTCATCTTCATTCATCATAAGAACACGCATCCTCGTCATCATCATCACCATCCTCCTCCTCCTCCTCCTCATGCTCATCCTCATCATAAAGCATACGACTGATAATCAGCATCGCCATCATCAGCAGCATTACCATCAACAGCATGATCATCCTCTCAACTATCACCATCATCAGCATCTGCATCAATATCATCATCAGCACCATCGCCATCATCACCATCACCACCACCACCATCATCATTATCATCAGCATTATCATCGTGATCATCACCATCACCATCACCATCATAATCATCACACCCACTATCACCATCACCACTGGCATCGTCATCGTCATCGTCATCATCGAAAGCATGGCCATAACTCATCATCACAACCATCACCATCATGAACATGATCATGATGATGAGGTCTGATGTCCCCACGATGGCCTCAAACCCTTTACAGCGCAGCTGCTCAGAGACATGTCTGCTGTGAGCAAGCTCGAGCTTCGTACATGTAATAGGCGGCGCCACGACCGCACACGGCGACCCTTCTTTGGAGTCCCACCAGCCCTTTGGGCGTGAGTGGTTTAGAGAGCCCGCTCTGTTCTCAACCCCCCTTCTTCCCCTTCAAGGAGGGGTTTACCCCTCCCCCTACCCCCTCCCCCTGGGCCTGGAGAGGTCCCTCCGCGGGTCGCCGGGGGGGTCATTTTCGACTCCTGTGAGAGCTACAAAACGACACCCCTCACGAGGATTCTGGCCCCGACGGGGGGAGGGAAAACAAACCCTCTCCTCTTCTTTGAAGCCAAAATCATTGAATGTACTACGGTTTTGGCCCCATTTTGGCCTTCTGAGGGGGCAGCGCTCATTACAGCTCTCCTCTTCTTTCAAGGCAAAATCATTGATTTTACGGAGGTTTTGGACCCATTTTGCCCTTCTGAGGGGGCAGCGCTAATTACAGCTCCCTTCTTCCTTGATCGATTTCCTCCAAGATGGCCCCAAGAAGCGCCCAGGAGGCACCAAGAGGCCCCAAGATGGCCCCCAGAGGCCCCCAGGAGGCTCCCAAGAGGCCTCCAAGAGGCCCCCAAGATGCCCCCAAGAGGCCCCCAAGAGGCCCCAAGAGGCGCCGAAGACGCCCCAAGAGGCCTCCAAGAGGCTCCCCAAAGACATCTACAAGCCCCTGGGGCCGCCAAGAGGCCCCGAAGACGCCCCAAAAGGCCTCCAAGAGGCTCCCAAAACGACTCACACCACGACGACGGCCCCGAACGACTCACACCACGAGGAGCCCGAACGAGTCACACCAGGAGGAGGGGCCCGAACGACTCACACGACGACGAGGGGCCCGAACAACTCACACCACGAGAAGCCCGAACGACTCACACCAGGACGAAGAGCCCGAACGACTCAAACCACGAAGAGCCCGAACGATTCACACCAGGAAGAAGGGCCCGAACGACTCACACCAGGACAAGAAACCCCAAACGACTCAAACCACGAGGAGCGTTTTCTCTCCCTCCTCCTCCGCCTCGTCCTTCTCCCGTTCCCACCACAAGGAGGATGTACAAGGAGGCGGGAGGAAGGAGGAACAGGGGAGATATGCGGGGGCAGGCGAAAACACGCCTGAAACACACGACTGTCGGCATGCTTCGCAAGAGTTGCTGTTTTGAGATGGGCTGGTGGGGATACGCGAAGCGTAAAGAATTATGACCTTGAATTAAATACGGAATGGCACGCGGGCGGGTGTGCTTGAATTGTTGCGGAGCAAGAACGGCCATGGCACGGATCAGACCAGAACGACACAACCATCTGCATAGGTCTGATGTCCCCCCGATGGCCAGAAACTCTTTCCAATCCAGCTGTTCAGAAACATGTTTGTTGTGAACAAGCTCGAACTTCGCATGTATATACATATACATATGTATATATATATATGTACACACTAAAACCATCGCGCGCGCGTCGCGCGCGCTTAGGTTCTAGCTCGTCGAGTGCTGACCGCATTGAGACAACAAGGCGGTCATGAATTATGAAGTCAACATTCTCTGTTCCCTCCTGCCTCTTCCTCATTCATCCTCCTCCGCTCTCATCGACTGGTCGACTGGTGATATGTCGCCAAGCATTTTGGAGAGCTCTTGACCCCTCCTGGGGGTCTCCTGGGGCGAAAATCTCGGGTTCTCGGTTCACGTTCCCGATAGTGGCCTTCGGCCCATCCCGCCACCGTGCCTGGGTTGTGGGTTAGAGGCCTCTTGGAAGTCGGTTAGAATTCGTGGATGGCTTCCTGGGGGCCTCTCGAAGGCAGTTTTGGAGGCCTCTTGGGAGCCTGTTGGGGTTTCCTGGAGGCCTCTTGGGGCGGAAAGCTCGAAATGTCGGTTCGTATTCCCCCTGTTGGGCCCCTCTTGGGGCCGCGTCTTGGGGCCCTCTTGGGCGCTCTTGGGCGGCTCTCGAGCCGTTTTGGGCCACTCTCGGGCCGTCTTGAGGCTCTCTTGCGCCGTCGTGGCGCTCTCTTCGGGTGCCTCTTGGGCCGTCTTGAGCTGATTTCTGGGGCCTCGTAGGCTGTCCTGAACCGTCGGAGGCACGAAACAGCGAGAACACGAAAAACCTTCAAAAACCGTCGAAACAAAAATATGTACTTCGCCTCCTGAGTGCCTCGTGGGAGTCCATCTGGGGGGATTGTCTCAGTCTTGAAGCCTCTTCAAACCATGTTGGACCAATTTTGAGATGCTCTTGTGCGGTCTTGGGCTCTCTTGGAGCGCTCTTGGGCCATCTTGGCGCCCTCTTGGACGCCTCTCGGCCCCCTTTGACATTTTGTGGTGCCTCCCGCCGGGCCCGGCATGGCCAGAAAACAAATCAGTGCACCTGGGGGGGCCGGGATATATATATATATATATATATATATATATATATATATATATTATCTAATGGGTATATATATTATATTATATAGATATATACACAAGACTGCATTGGCGCTTCGCGCCATGCACCTTGGTTCTTAAAGCTCGGCATGCAGGATAACCAAATATAGCGATGATTCATTGTTGCCGTTTGCACCATCGTCGTTATAGTAATGTTATGTACTATCCTTATACTTCCTCTCCTCTTACTCGTAATCTTCCTTGTCTGCGAGCCACTCCTTGTCCTCATCCCCAGTTTTTATTGCAGGGGCTCCTCTTTGGAGGTGTTCTTAGGCCCCTCTCAAAAGCTTTTTGGGGACCTCTGGGGGCCTCCTGGGCGCCTTTTGGGGGCCTCTGGGGGCTTCTTGCGGCCACCTTGCTACCAACCACGGTCTCGAGGCGTCTTGGGGCCATCTGGGGCTGTCAGCGGGGCTCTCTTGGGGCCATCTTGCGGCCCTGTTGGACCATATTGGGGCTCTTTTGGACTGTCTGGAAGCCCTTTGACACCGTTGTGAGAGGATTTTGGGGGCCTCGTCGGCGGACTCGGACGCACGGAATACCGAAGAACCGAATGTCCAAAAATTTAATAATTACCCTGCGACGTACCCAACCCATTTGTATCAATGGAGACGAGGAGTTTGCCGAAACTTGTACGGACAACCAACTTGATGTGTAAGCTACTTGGGAAGCGTCACTGTGCTGGGCCCCGCAAGCAGGCCTCGAAAGTGGCGACAGTTTCGCAGATCGCAGCCCCCCAGGGATGGCGAGGTACAATTTGAGTCTGCGTGTGGCGTCACTGTGCTGGGCCCCCCAGCAGGCCGCGAAACTGGCGACGGTTTCGCAAATCGCAGTCCCCCAGAGATGGCCAGGTCCCATTTGAGTCCGCCGTGGGTACCCACTGTGCTGGGCCCCCCAGCAGGCCGCGAAAGTGGCGACAGTTTCACAGATCGCAGCCCCCCAAGGATGGCGAGGTCCCATTTGAGCCCGCCGTGGGTACCCACTGTGCTGGGCCCCCCCCCCGCAGGCCTCGAAAGTGGCGACAGTTTCGCAGATCGCAGCCCCCCAGGGATGGCGAGGTACAATTTGAGTCCGCCGTGTGTACCCACTGTGCTGGGCCCCCCAGCAGGCCTCGAAAGTGGCGACAGTTTCGCAGATCGCAGCCCCCCAAGGATGGCGAGGTACAATTCGAGTCCGCCGTGGGTACCCACTGTGCTGGCCCCCCCAGCAGGTCTCGAAAGTGGCGACAGTTTCACAGATCGCAACCCCCCAGGGATGGCGAGGTACAATTTGAGTCCGCCGTGGGTGCCCACTGCGCTGGGCCCCCCAGAAGCCAGCGAAAGTGGCGACAATTTCACAGATCGCAGCCCCCCAAGGATGGCGAGGTCCCATTTGAGTCCGCCGTGTGTAACCCACTGTGCTGGGCCCCCCAGCAGGCCTCAAAAGTGGGGACAATTTCGCAGATCGCAGCCCCCCAAGGATGACGAGGTCGGATTTGAGTCCGCCGTGTGTACCCACTGTGCTGGGCCCCCCAGCAGGCCTCGAAAGTTGCGACAGTTTCGCAGATCGCAGCCCCCCAGGATGAGCGAGGTACAATTTGAGTCCGCCGTGTGTACCCACTGGCTAGGCCCCCAGCAGCCTCGAAAGTGGCGGACAATTTCGCAGAATCGCAGCCCCCACAGGGATGGGCGAGGTACAAAAAATTTGAGTCCGCCGTGTGTACCCACTGTGCTGGGCCCCCCAGCAGGCCTCGAAAGTGGCGACAACTTCACAGATCGCAGCCCCCAGGGATGGCGAGGTCCGGTTTGAGTCCGCCGTGTGTGCCTACTGTGCTGGGCCCCCCAGCAGGCATCGAAAATGGCGACAGTTTCGCAGATCGCAGCCCCCCAGGGATGGCGAGGTACAATTTGAATCCGCCGTGTGTACCCACTGCGCTGGGCCCCCCAGCAGGCCTCAAAAGTGGGGACAGTTTCGCAGATCGCAACCCCCCCAGGGATGGCGAGGTACAATTTGAGTCCGCCGTGTGTGCCCACTGTGCTGGGCCCCCCAGCAGGCCTCGAAAGTGGCGACAGTTTCACAGATCGCAACCCCCAGGGATGGCGAGGTACAATTTGAGTCCGCCGTGTGTACCCACTGTGCTGGGCCCCCCAGCAGGCCTCGAAAGTGGCGACAATTTCACAGATCGCA
>CAUYUJ010000442.1:25000-72500 GCA_963575745.1 Prorocentrum cordatum
GAGGCCAGCAGTCGCGAGCCCGCCTCCGCCAGCTTGCCGCCCCAGAGTAGCCTGTCCAAGTGAGCCACCAAGAGTGCGTCGAGGCGGCCGACCGCCGCGGCGCTCAGTGACGGCAGCTGCGCCCGCTCGAGGAAGCTCGTCACGTGCTTGTCGAAGCTGCTGATGGTGGCCGTGCGCACCTTGTGCCTCTGCAAGATGGTCAGCGAGGGTCGGACTTGGCGTCGCCGAGCGTCTGTCCCCTCAGCTTGGCTCGGTCGGCCTTCTGGCGCGCCAGCTCTGGCCGCCCCGCTGCCTTCGCTCGAACTGGGCGACGAGCCCGGGCCGTCTCCTGCAACGGGGCAGTCGGCGTGCTGACTGCCGCGGCGGCTGCCCGCGCTGGCTGAGGTGGACATGTCGGCAGCGGCCTCCCCTCCGGGGTCGCAGAGGTCGTGGCGCCGGCGTCGGCGAGGGCTGGGGGGATGTTCGTAGGTGCCCCGTCTGGCCAGCTCGATGGCGGCCCCCCTCCAGAGGCGGGCCCATGCCGCGCCGACATCGCGCGGGCCAGAGGCGAAGGGCTCGGGCCCCGAAGCGACGGCGCGCGAGCCCTGGTCGGGGAGGCGCCCCATTCCGACGGCAGCCAATGGACGGCTGCGGACATATCGAGCACGACGCTGTAGCTGCACACTTTACGGCGCGTCTGATAGGTCGGAGACGAGGCTGAGCGACCCTTTCCAGAGCCTAGCATCAAGGACAGGTTGTCATTCGACACCAGATACAAGGCCCTTCGCACGCAGGGCGCGCATCTTGCGGCTGGCGCCCAGGGGCAACGCGCGACCCTCCAGTCTCAAGGCGTTCTCCTCAGAGCCCAGAGGCCGAAGATCACGTTCTGCCGCGAGCCGAGGGCGCCGCTGCGAAGCTGCAGGCGTCGTTGCGGCCGCCCTCGGCCCCGTCGGGCGCGGCCGAAACTGGGGCGGGCGCGGGCGTCGCGGCGGCTGAGGCAGCGGCCGTGGTAGGCGCGGGCCCAGGCTGCCCGACGTCTCCGCCCGCCACGGCGTCGGCCGCGTCGGCCCCGCCGCGAGAGAAGGCGAAGTCCCGAGCGTTGATGGCCCCCCTCGACCCCGTGCCTCCACTTCTCACGCGCCCGAGCGGCCTCCAGCACCAGCGCTGCGTAAAGCTCCCGCTTATTGACGCCGTGACCGCCGAACAAGCTCCCGAACGGATCGAGGTCACCCGCGCTGGCGTCGCCGTCGACGGGCCGCTTCGCGCCGCAGTGAGCGAAGGGCACCGCTGCCGCAGACGCCCGCACCTCACGGATTTCCTCGGGCCAGAGTCGCAAACGGTTGTCGCCCGCCCGCTCGATGAATCGATGGGCGGACTGGAAGATGCACGTGGGGGGCCGTCCCAATGGCGCAGCCCAGCTGAAGTGGCCGACGGGGCTCGCCAGCTCGAAGCCCGAGGCGAACCGCTGAGACGCCTGACAGGGCATCGCCTGGCGGATCTTCCACGCCCGCGGATGCCCGAGAAGGATTCGCCCCCGCTCGCGGTCGAAGACCCGACCCGTGAACTTCTGCTCCTGACTCGGCAGCTCGAGCTCCTTGCGCTCGAAGCCAGCCTCGTTGAACGCTCCGTGCACCGACTCGATCTGCGACGCCACCTCGCCGCACTTGGAGCCGATGATCGCGGCGCCCTCGACGAAGACGGCGGCGACGGTCTACGGCGTGCTGGCAAAAGAAGACGCCCCAATTCCAGCCCATGGGTGATGCCTTGGGGCACGGTGAGAATTTGCGCGGAACGAGCGGGTCAAGGGCGCCGCCAGGGAGCACCCCCGCGAGGGCGGCTCGATCAATGCTAGGAAGGACCATAACCTTGCTGAGGCCAGGAGGCGCGAGGATCCGACATATGGTCGCCTCGATGCCACGCTGGCCGAGGTGCAGGGCGCTGTCAGGAGCCACTCGAAGACTCTGCCAGCTTCCAGCGGCCGGCAGCTCGGCGACGTCGGGGCCGAAGAACATGCGACCCACCCTGCATGTGCCCAGGGCCGTGCGCCGCTTGCCGCCCCCGTCCCGCTTGCCGACGAATAGCGGCGCGAGCGCGCGCTTGCGCTCCGAAGCGGAGTCGATCATGTCTGCTCGGTGCAGGCCATGTAAAGACTCGGCGCGCAAGTTCGGCGAATTCTTCAGCCTGGCGTCGAAATGCGGGGGGGTACATTGGCGCGCCAGTCATCGCGAGGGCGCGAGATGCCGTTCCCAGTTTTGCCAGAAGTCACGCACGGACTCCAAACATAAGTAGGCAGGCTCGCACTTCCTGGCATCCGAAGGCACCGCGACGCCCCCATCGGCGTGCAAAACCGCTGTCCCTGGGGACTGGTCGCACTCAGATACAGAAACGCAGCTCTGCACAAGCCGCCGCGGGGCTGGCGTCGGGAGGGCAGAGCGACTCGAGGCACTCATGCATCGACTCGACACCAGCGAGCTGAGCCGCCGAGAGCCTCCTGAAGCCATCGCCGCCAGTCCGCCCGCCGAGGAAGCTAAAGGCCGACGCCGCCTCGCAAGTCCACAGCTCGACGGCCAACTGCCGACGCCCTCGACTCCGGCGCTTCCGTGAATTTGACAAACACGCAGCGTGGTTGAGGCGCTCGAAGTGCGCAGTCGCCAGGCCCGGCGGAATCGGCAGGACGCCCCGCTGGGCCACTATGAGGGGAGAAAGGCTTGGGGGTCAAACCCCCTCTCCGCTGCCAGCAGCGCCTCGGCCCCCTCTCTTCGGGTTGCCTTGCCCGTCGGCCCGGCCGTTAGCTGCTTCTCCTACTTCTCGATCTCCGCCTTCTGCGCGCCCGCGGCGCTCTGTGCGCTCGACGGTCGGGGCGGTCAGCCCCGCCGCCCGCGCTGGGATCGCCCCGCGACGCAAGGCGCTCCACCTTCAGCTTTCTGCGCTCCTCGAGCACGGTGCTTTCCTCGTGCACCTCGTCGGTCGCGAAAGCGAGGAGGGCGGGCGCGGCGCGCGCCGGCCCGCCCGCCCCCCCCGCCCCGAGGTGCAGGCGAAGGTCCTCGAGCAGCTCGTCGCCGCGCGACGTCGTCAAGACTCGGTCGCGATGACGATGCTCAGCCATCTGGAGTCGGCGGCGCGCGAGCTCTGCGGGGGCCAGCTCGCCAGCGTTGAGCTCGTCGAAGGTCGGCAGCAAGTGCGCGACGCGGCAACAGAGCACGCGCACCGACGCGCCCTGGCCCGCGCCGGCGAACCCGTCGCCGCCCTGAACTTTGCATGGCGCGAACGGAACGCAACATCGCTCTCTCTCTCTCTCTCTCTCTCTCTCTCTCGAACTCGCGCGCCCACTTGCCACCGCTGGGGCCGCTGGCAAGGCGGAAGTCCCATTGGCTCTCGGCCAGCTCGCCGACCGCCTCTCGCGCCCCGAGGAACCTCTGGCGAGGCGCGGGGCGCCGCGCCGGCGCGCGGGCGTCGAGCTCGTCGCCGCCGTCGAGGGGCAGCGCGCGCGCCGGCATGCTCCTCCCTCCAGCCTTGCCGAGCCCGAACCCAGAACAGATCGCGAACGAATCGGAATCCACGTCGTACGTCGTCGGTCGCCCCCTTGCCGAGCCCGTCGCTGGCGGCGAGACTGCGCCATTGCGATGGAGCTGCGTCGGGGAGCTTCCCACGTCCATGAACACTCACTCGGAAACTTCGTCGACCCCGAGCCCGATGCGGAGGGTCTCGCTGGGGGCTGCAGGGTCGGGCTCCCCCCCCAGCGTCGGCGTCGCCAGTCCGTCACTGATCACGTCGTCAAGCGAGCGCCCCATAGCGAATCGCATCGCCAGCAATAACTCCGCCGACGTCATCTGCCAGTCGCGCCCGTAGATGCCCAAACCCGCTGGATTGATCCCCTCTCGGTTGGCTGGCTGGCGTCGGTCGGTCAAATGGAGAGGCACGGTAATTCGCAACGCCTGGTCCGTCAGCTCGCATGGGTAGATGCCCCCGTCGGGGGTAAACACGTACCACAGGCGCCCATCCTCCGACGTCTTCTCCGAAGGCGGGGTCCCAATCGTCTACTGGCACTCCGCCTCGATGCAGCGCACGAGGGCCACTCTCGTCTGGGGCGACTCGCCAGCGCGCCACTGGATCTCGAACCGTTGGCACGCTCGCGCGCGGAAAAGCATGCCTGCCGACGAAGAGCCCCGCGGCGCAGCGACCTGAATGTCTGGAGCACTAGAGCGCACTGCGAGGCGTCTCCGAGCGTGCCCAGCAGTGGGTCCCAGCCTGTCCCTGAGAGGACCCAGTTTGGCACTCGGGAGAGCCCCGCGGCGACGGGCACCCGCGGCATGAAGCGGCCGATGACTTCGTTTGTTTTTGACTTGTTCCGGAGCAAGAACTGCCATGGCACTGATTAGACCAGAACGCCATAAACATCTGCATATGATCCGCATCGTCCTCGTCATCACCATCAGCATCCCCCTCCTCATCCTCATCATACCAAAAGTAATGAACAGCATCGCCATCAACATCACCATCACCATCACCATCGTCACCGTCATCGTCATCGGCATCATCATCATCATCATCATCATCATCATCATCATCATCATCATCATCGTCAGCATCACCATCATGATGACGATGATGATGATTATTCTCAGCATCCTCCTCTACATCACCATCCTCATCCTCATCCTCAGCATCATCATGATTACCATAATCGTTTTGACCATGATCACCCTCCTCATCCTGATCACCCGCATCATAAAAAGACTAAGCACAGTCGTCATCATCATAAGCATCATCACCATCATCTCCACCGTCAGCATCAGCATTAGCATCATCATCATCATCATCACCACCACCATCAACATCACCATCACCACCACCACCACCATCATCACCACCAGCATCATCATCACCACCAGCAACATCACAACGACCACCACCACCACCAGCACCAGCCCCAGCCAAAACACCATCAGCATCGTCATCGTCATCTTCATTATTAGCACCATCATGATAATGAGCATGATGAATATCATTATCAGCATCCTCCTTATCATAATGATCAGCATCCTGATCCTCACCAACATTATACTAAGCATCCTCAACATCACCAGCATCACCATCATAATCATATTCACAAGAATACTCATAATAATATCCGTAGTAATAATATAACCAATACCAAAAATAATATTGAAAATAATCATGATAATGAACATCGTCGTCATCATCACCATCACCACCACCATCATCATCATCATCATCATCAGCACCACCCTCATCAGTATCATCATCGCCATCTCCATCATCATACTCATCATCATCATCATGACGAGCATCGGCATATGCATCATCATGATCATGATCATGATCATGATCATGTTCATCATCATCATCATCATCAGCATCATCATCATCATCATCATGACTATCGCCATCACCATCATCATCACCACCACCGTCATCATCACCACCACCACCATCATCACCATCACTGTCACCATCACCATTCTTGTCATCGTCATCGTCATCATCGTCTTCGTCATCATCATCACCATCACCATCACCATCACCATCATCATCATCATCACCACCACCATCACCACCACCATCACCACCACCAGCATCACCATCACCATCATCATCATCATCATCATCACCATCACCATCACCATCAGCATCCTCATCATGATCTCCTGCTGCTTCACATCCTCGCCCTCATCACCACCCCCACTGCGGGTCGCCTGCCCAGGGGGCTGGCGCAGCCCATGCCGCCCGCGGGGCCCCGGCGGCGGCGGCCAGCGGACCTCTCCCGCCAGCGGCAGGGCGAGAGGAAACCCTGTGGGAAAAACACACACACAGTGGGAAACACACACACACACACACACACACACACACACGCGCACACACACACACACGCACACATACACACACACACACACACACACTCTGTGTGTGCTTTTTCCGACAGTGTGTGTGTGTGTTTTTTCCCCACGCACCGCCGGGCGGCGTCCTACAGAGAAGTTCCCCCGTGCAGCTTCAGACAGGTCCCGCGAGAGAGCCGCCACACGACCTCACGCTGCGGCTGGCGCGGGTCGCCAGCGCGGCGCGCCCGTGGACACGAGGGCGCTTCGGCCGTGTCCCTGTGCAGTGCTTCGCGTGCGTGTACCTGGGCCACCTGACTTCGCGGGCCGTGCCCCGCGATGCGCGGGCATCTTCGTGCCCTCGCGTCGCTGTCGTGGGGAACGGCGCGTCTCCAACCCGGGCCGCGACGCGCGACACGCGATTCTCTTCGCGCCCGCGGGGGCGACCTAGACACGCGCAAGCTGCGGGACGCGAGCGAGGCACTGCGCCCGCGTACTACTCCGTGGCGGTTCCTGGGGGGGCCCTGGCGAGTATCTGCGCGCGCGAAGGGACGCCCGATTCTCTCTCGAAGACCCACCAGCGCAATCTGTGCCCCCCCCACCCACTCCCCGTCGTATACCTTTTGAGAACACTGGCAACGAGACGGGTGCGCTCGGGCCCACGACATTTGGTGCCTCAGCCGCTCCCACCGTAGAGTGTTTGTTTGATTCGCCTGTCTGGGGCCCAAGCAGCGTGTTTATAACAATCTACGTTGTGCTGTCGATTTGGCCAGTCTATATGGTGCACTTTGCGTGCTGCAGCGCATGCGATGAAAACGACGCTGTGCAATCGAAGTGGCGCAATGTATGTGGCACAATCTATGGTGTATAACTCACTTGCCGAACTTGAAGATGTCAACTCCACTGCTCGCGCAATCATCCCACCCACCCACCCGCAACTTGGTTTGCAAAAACCATGCGGGACCGAGCACAGATATCGCTCCAGGGTCGTCTTGGAGCCCTCAGGGGCGTCTCAAGAGCGCCCCAAGAAGGCCGGAGAAGCAAGACGGACGGCGACGACGACGACGACGACGACGACGGCGGCGACGACGACGACGCTGACGTCGACGACGACGAAGACGACGACGCCGACGCCGACGACGACGACGAAGACGACGACGACGACGTCGCCAACGAAGACGACGACGAGGAAGGAAGGAGGTCGACGACGGCGACAACGACAACAACGACGACAACGAGGGAGGAGGGAGGACGGCGACGACGCGAACGACGAAGAAGGAGGAAGGACGGCGACGCCGACGACGACAACGACGAGGGAGGAGGGAAGACGACGACGAGACGACGATGACAACGACGACGACGACGGCGACGAAATAGGAGGGACGACGACGAGGCGCCGACGACGGACGACGACGACGACGACGAGGGAGGAGGAGGAAGGACGACCACGGCGACAACGACGACGGAAACGACCACGACGCCAAAGAGGACGCGACGACGAAGAGGAAAGACACAGGACGACGTAGGCGACGAGGACGACGACGACGCGGGAGGGAGGACGGCGACGACGACGACGACGACGACGACGACGCCGCAAGAGCGCGCGCGCACGCTTTTGTTGAAAATCCGTGTTGCGTAACCTTGTTTTTGTAGGTTTTTTTGGACGCGCGACTTTGAAATCCTTCCGAAACCGATGGGTTTTGAAGGATTTCGGCGTACGCGCGCGACGACGCGCGCGTCTGCATTTCGTCCCATTTTTTGCAGAGGCTTCTCGCGACGGCACACGCGCAAGGGCGTTTGACAGATTTCGACATGCGCGCGCGACGCCCGTTTGGTAGCATGTTGTGAAAATCTTGAAAAATCAATGGTTTTCTTAAGATTTCGCAAGACCTCGCGCGTAAGTTTTTTTAGCAAATGAGTGTTACGAAACCCTGCGTTTTTGTATGTTTTTTGGAAACTCGATTGCGAAAGCCTTCCCGCACCGAAGGTTTTTGAAGGATTTCGGCATGCGCGCGCGACGACGCGCGCGTGCGCACTTCGTCCCGTTTTTGTTGCTAGGGAATTGCAAAAAAGTGTTATGTTTAAACCAACAATGTCACCGCTGTGTTTTTTTCCCAAGGGAACCTCAAGGGGGGATACCGGCTGGCCTGGGACATTGTGATTTCATATTTAAGATGGGCATGGTGCCAGAATCGTATGTGATTGACATACCCGAAAAAGGGTACCGATTACGCCCAGAGGGGGATAGAGTCTATTCTGATTTTAGAAAAGAGAATCTACGCTGCACAATCTACGCGGTGCAACTAAGTTATGTGCGCAATGAATTGTCAATCAACTGCTCGCACAATCATCCCGCCCACCCACCCGCAATTTGGTTTGTATAAGCCCATGCGGCGGCGATTGCGATGAGTGCCTCTGCGGCCGCGCTAACCCGCGCATGCTCGCACGCGCAGTGGCCAGCTAGCTTGGTGCGACCGACGCGGCCGCGGTGGCGCTGACCGCTGGGCACTTCCCAACGGGCCCTTCAGTGCGACTCGGTGACTCGGGCGGGCGCAGTATCATGATGACGCCGACAACGACGGAAACGACGATGATGGTAGCGACGATGGCGCGATGATGGCAACGACGACGGCAAGGTCAGTGACGGCGCCTATGCCGATCACGCCGACGACGACGACGGCATCCCCGCGTCGGCGATGAAAGTTTTGGAAGGAGTTCGACAGGCCCGCGCGGCCGACGCGCGAAAGTGGGCCGCATGGATTGTTGAAATAAACCACACACACACACACACACACGCGCAAGCGCGAACGCAGTTATTTGTTGTGGGAAAGTGGAATTGCAAAACCATGTGTTTAAACCTGTTCATCCAAACCATCCTCTGGTGTTGGGTCCTCGTTTTGAAAAGACGGTCCCCGCGTTCCTCCCTCCTTCCGCCTTCCTCCCTCCCCCACCTCCCTCCTCCCCCTCCTCCCTGCGTTTCACCCACCCAATACAGCGCTTCGTGGCCCCATACGGAGCTCCACCGAAACCCACAGTGGGACCGTCCGCACGCGCCCCGGAAACCCAATTTAGCATACCCCTCACACGCGTCGTGGCCCCATATGGAGCTCCACAGACGGCTTCGCATACGCCCCGGAAGCACAACTTGGCATTTTCATCCACCCAGTACACCGCTTGATGGCCCCATGGGGAGCTCCACGGAAGGCCCCAGTGCCACCGTCCGCATGCGTCCCGAAAACCCAATTTGGCACTTTCACCCAACCAGTACAATGTTTCGTGGCCCCATAGGGAGCTCCACCGAAGGCCCCAGTGCCACCGTCCGCATGCGCCCCGGAAGCCTGGTTTGGCATTTTCACCCACACAATGCAGCGCTTCGTGGCCCCATATGGAGCTCCACATGCACACTTTGGCATTTTCAGCCACCCAGTACAGCGCTTCGTAGCCCCATAGGGAGCTCCACCGAAGCCCCCAGTGGCACCGCCCGCATACGTTCCGAAAACCCAATCCAGCATTTGCACCCACCCACTACAGCGCTTCGTGGCCCCAGAAGGAGCTGCACCAAAGGCCCCAGCGCCGCCGTCTGCACGCGTCCCGGAAACCTAAGTTGGCACCTTCACCCACCCAATACAGCGCTTCGTGGCCCCATAGGGAGCTCCACCGACGGCCCCAGTGCCACCGTCCGCATGCGTCCCGAAAACCCAATTTGGCACTCTCACGCACCAAATGCAGCGCTTCGTGGCCCCATAAGGGGGCTCCACCGAAGGCCCCAGTGCCACCGTCCGCATGCGTCCCCCCTTCCCAACACACACAAATGAATCATTGCATGCTTGCGAAACCCTGGGTTTCAAAAGGATTTGGGCATGCGCGCGCGACGACGCGCGCATGCGCACTGCGTCCTTTGTTTCTCCTTTTTTCCTGCAAGATATTGTTGAAAACGTCGCATATTTCATTTAAACCTGTGCGGGCGATTTCTTTTGCAGAGGATGAAAAGGGGGAAAGGCCGATACTGGCCTGCCTGGGATGGTTCGAGATTGTACTTCGGACGGTCCATGGGGCTGACTCATATGTAAATGGCAATACGACAAATAATGCCGTTAACTTCGGGGGAGAGGGTAGATCCTGTTTGCTTCAGAGAAGGACATGTACGCGCAATCTGCGTGGCGCAGCCTGCGTGGCGCAACTCACCTTGTCCAAGTCGGGGTTGTCAGCCCCACTGGTCGCGCAATCATCCCACCCACCCACCTGCACCTTGGTTTGCAAAAACCATGCGGCGGCAATTGCGATGACTGCTCGGCGCTGGCTGGCGCATCCGCGTGGCCGCGCTGGCGCGCGCAAGCTCGCGCGCAGAACGGCCCGCTACTTTGGCACAACCGACGCGGCCGCGGTGGCGCCCACCGATGGGGACTTCCCAGCGCGTCTCACGGGCCGCGCTGGTGCGCGGGCGCGGTATCATGATGGCGTCGACGACGGCGGAAACGATGACGATGGTAGTGGCAATGTCGACGATGTTGGCGATGACGACGGCAAGGCCAATGACGGCGCCGATGCTGGTCACGCCGATGACGATGGTGGCCACGCATCGGCGACGAACGTCCGGGAAGGATTTCGGCATGCGCGAGCGCGTCCGACGCGCGCGAGTGGCCCGCACAATATTACATGACAGCTTGCGTGCGTGGAAAGCCCGCGCGGTCGCACTCAAGGGAAAGATTGGGGAAACAAGGTTTCTTAAACTTCCTGAGAGCACGCGCGCATGTTTTGCTGTATAATCATGTTGCAAAACTGTTGACGTTTCGCTTTCGGGAACCTCGATGTGGAATTCCGCGAAACCTATATAGCGTCCTGGCAACAATCGACACGCGCGTGAGACGACGCGCGCGTGGACGCTTGTGCAAAAACTTTCTGACAGGATATGACTTGTCACAAGTGAATGAGCACGCATAGTTTTATTCGACAGGGAGGGGTGGAAACAGCCTGGCTGGGATAGTATGAATTCGTGTTGAAAATTTGACGATGGGGCAGGATCATATGCACACTGCACTGCCCCAGGGGAAGCCGATAATTCCAGGCAGGGGGTGATCCTAAATGATTAATTTTTCAAACTAGAACCTATTCTATGAAAATGGAACCTCATGCGGCCCCAAAATGCTGAAGAACATGGAATTGTCAACTCCACTGCTCGCGCAATCATCCCACTCGGCCACTCGCAACTTGGTTTGCAAAAGCCATGCGGCGGCGATTGCGATGACTGCTTGGCGCTGGCTGGCGCATCCGCGCTGGCGCGCGCAAGCTCGCGCGCAGAGCGGCCAGCTACTCTGGCGCGACCGACACGGCCGCGGTGGCGCTCACCAATTGGGGCTTCACTGCGCGTCTCGCAGGCCGTGCTGGCGCGCGGGCGCTTCAATGAGAGTTGGCTTGGTTCGTCTTACATATGCCCTGGGCTTTTTCCGCCAGTTTAACTCGGCGTGTTGGAGAACAGTTGTTTTGCGCTTCTGGGTCCCAACAAGACAAGTAAGACTGCCCCCCAAAGAAGAAACAACTATCCATGTCGTTTGCGCCCCGATCTCCGTTTTTCAGCGCTTTCGCTCGCATGAGCTCATTGCGCTGTTTAACATTGCCGTCTGCGTCGTCCTCAATTCCTTCTCCTTGCGTCCACTTCTCCCTATGTGATTATATGATAACCATTTTGCTCTTCTCTGGGCTTCGCTGCTGGCTGCTCGCGGGGCCTCCGGGCCTGTTCCGCGCTGGCGTTAGACTGGTGTTAGGGCGTTCGCCTGGCGTTTTTAGTTCTGCGCCCTGCTCGCGGAGCGGGCGGAACAGGAGGCGGCAGGAACGGGAGGGCGGGAGCGAAGATGGCAGTGAACATGGGGAGCCGCCTTTCAAAATTATCCCAGTGCGACCCTACCTAGGAGTTGGAACCCCTAGGAAAGCAGCATTAGTAGTAACAGTAACGCTAAGCGAAAGCTAAGCTAAAGCTAAGCTAAAGCTAAGCCACAGCTAAGCTACAGCTAAGCTAAAGCTAGGCTAAAGCTAAGCTAAAGCTAAACTAAAGCTAAGCTAAAGCTAAGCTACAGCTAAGCTAAAGCAAAGCTAAAGCTGAGCTACAGCTAAGCTCAAGCTAAGCTAAAGCTCAGCTAAACGTTAAGCGAAAAGCTAAGCGAAACGCTAAGCTAAAGCTAAGCTACAGCTAAGCTAAAGTTAAGCTAAAGCTAAAGCTAAAGCTAAAGCTAAAGCTAAAGCTCCCAGGGGACTGGGGGGAACCGCGGGGCGGGGACTGGGGGAACCGCCCGGGGCGCTTTACACTGCCCGGCCCCTTTAAGCTAAGAGAGTAAGAACCCTTCTAGGCAGAGCCTAGGTAGGGAACAAGTAGCGGCAACGCGAATAAAAATAAGTATGCACAGCGGCAGGCCCGAACACGCTTCCAAACACGCAGCAAAAGAACACTAAACGAACATAGTATTTCTCCGCGTGTTTAGCTTGTCAAGAGCCCCTGATGCACATCGGTAACAACGCCCAGGGCGTCCTTAAGAAGAGCCAAACGACTCGGTGACTGTGGCGGGCGCGGAATCATGTTGACGTCGACAACGGCGGACACGATGATGATGTTAGCGATGCAGGTGACGATGATGACGACAAGGCCAATGGCGGCGCCGATGCT
Organism: Prorocentrum cordatum; assembly: GCA_963575745.1. Taxonomy (NCBI): domain Eukaryota; class Dinophyceae; order Prorocentrales; family Prorocentraceae; genus Prorocentrum; species Prorocentrum cordatum. The sequence continues at coordinate 37,472 of CAUYUJ010000442.1, forward strand.
GGTCACGCATGGTCACGCCGATGACGATTATGGTGTCCACGTGTCGGCGATGAAGACATTGCGGCCGACGCGCACGAGTGGCCCGCATTGATCGTACCCCCCAAACACACACTAAGCGCGCAAAGGCGTTCGAATGATTCCGACATGCGCGCGCATGGCCCGCATCGCTATTTTACGAACATGTTGGGGAAAAAACGTGGTCTTATTTGATGGGGGATCGCAAGAGTGCGCGCGCAATGCTTTTCCTGAAAAGCGTCAAGGAAAACTATTAGTTTTATATTTGCTTTGGGGAACCTCGATCTAGAACTCTCTACGAAGCTCCAGGTTGTTGAAGGATTTCGACACGCGCGGGCGACGACGCGCGCATTTGGACTTCCCTTTTTTTGCGGAGAATTCCCGAATCAGGATGATTTTTGATAGACGGGTGCGCGCATAATACTATTTCATAAGGGTGACGGGGGGTGTCGCCGCTAGCCTGGCTGGGCTCGTACGAACTCATAAACACATAATCATATTACATTGATTGCGCTGTCCCCAAGGGAACCGATAAGACCGGCCTCGGGGCGGGTGTCGAATCCGTTCTTTTCTTAAGATGGAGAGCTTCTGCTGTACGGCATGTGTGGTGCAATCTACGCGGTGCAATTCATCCTGTCGCACTTGATGTTGTCAGCTCCACTGCTCACGCAATCATCCCACCCGCCCACCCACCCACTTGGTTTGCGAATAGGGGGCCACATGCGAACCCCAACCCTACCCCCCACAATTTCGGAGGGGGAGGGTGGGGCTCCATGCGCTGGCGGTTGCGATGAGTGCTTGGAGCCTGCTGACGCACCCGCGCGGCCGCGACTGCGCCGACCTGGTTCTTGAGACTCCCTGGCTGGCCATCGCTCGGACGTCCATTCCCTGTGTTTTTTGGTTTCGTGCGTGTTTTTTGCCAAATGATCAAGGATGCTCCTCGATGGCCCTCGCCGAGAAAAAATACACACGTCCGAGCGATGCCAGTCTGGGACGTCCCTGCCAGACTTGGCGAGCGAATCCGGAGCTGCGAGGCGGGGATTTATCCATATCCGCCGCCTGGGAACCGACGTCCTGGTGCCCCAGCGGGCGGTGGATCTGGATATGTTTCGGCCCCCGGGGGGCCAGAATATGTCCATCTCCACCGCCTGCCGAGGCTCGGAAAACTGACCCTCCAGGCGGTGGTCATGTATAAATTCCCGCCTCGAAGAAGCGATCACGGGGGCGCTCAAGCGCCCCCACGAGAGCGCCAAGCGGCTCCAAACGCCCACCAGACGCCCGGAGCAGCTCAAATGATTCCCCAGGGGGGCCCTCCAAATGAAAAAACAAGTATTCATCCGATGGCTTTTGCTACAAAATTCCAGATGCTCGGCGCTTCGGCCGCAGGGCGTCCGACCCCGCCCCAGAGCCCTCCAGGGTCGCCCCCAGGATTTGCCAACAAGCCGCCCAAACAGCACGAAAGGGCCCCCCCCAAAAAAACCCGAGACGGCCCAAGATGTCCCCCAAACGCCCCCCCAGACCTTCCTCCAAATGGGGGCTCGGACGTTGAGGGACACCGCGAGTTGCAGCAAGGTGGCCCCAAAAAGCCACCAAATGACGTTCAGGAGGCCCGCACAGGCCCCCAACGAGCCACAATAAGCCTTCGAGGGCCCCCTCTGAACCCCCTCGAGGATGAACATCCGCAACAAAATGAGGACGGGGAGGTCCGCCGGCCCTGTCGGCGGGTGTGGGGGGCTTCTCCGTTCGGCTCGTCGTCTCCGTCGTCTCCGTTCTCCCCCTCCCGGGGCTCTCCTCCTCGGGCGCGCTATCCAAAGCGAAATGAAACGACGTCGTAGTGGAGTCGAAGGGAAGCCCCTTCCCTTTGGTCCCTTCCCGGCGGGGGGGGGAGGGGGGGGGGCCGGGGCCGGGGCAGATACGACGCCCGCCGGGGCGCATTTTCCTCGAGCGGGCACGCACGGGAAGCACTTCCTCCTCCTCCTGGTCCTCCTCCTCCTCCTTTTCCTCCTCCTCCTCCTCCTCCTCCTCCTCCTCCTCCTGGTCCTCTCCTCCTTCTCCTTCTCCTCCTGCTCCTGCTCCTCCTCCTCCTCCTCCTCCTCCTCCTCCTCCTCCCGCAGAGGCGTCCCGGGAGCGGGCCCCGAGTCAAAATACCACCCCCCTAGGGCGCATTTTCCTCGAGCGGGCACGCCCGAGATGCACTTCTTCCTCTTCCGGGAGCACGTCCCAAGTCAGAATATCACACTCCCGGGGCGCACTTTCTTCGAGCGGGCACACAAAGGATGCACTTCCTCCTCCTCCTCCTCTTCCTCCTCTTCCTCCTCCTCCTCCTCCTCTCCTCCTCCTCCTCCTCCTCCTGCTCCTCCTCCTTCTCCTCCTCCTCCTCCTCCTCTCCCTCCTCCTCCTCCTCCTCCTCCTCCTCCTCCTCCTCCTCTACTTCCTCCCCCCCTCCTAGCCCTTTCGATCAGGGTCGGCGGCACCGGCCGTCAGGCCTCTCCAATATTCACAGGGAGCGGCGAGAACGAGGACGAGGAAAAGGAAAGATGGAGAAAGGGACGAGGATAAGAAAGAGAATGGCAAAGCGAAAACGGTGACAAAAAGCATAATCTATATTGGCCAAAGTGCATGGCGCCAAGCGCCAATGCAGTCTTGAATATTATATATATATAGACATTCACATACATTTATGTGTATATACATATATACACAGGTGAAGAGGGATGGGGGAGACGGAAACGCATTAGGGAGGAGGAGGAGAAAGGCGTGAAGGAGAAACGAGGAGGGAGGGAAAAGGACGCAGCGAGGAGCAGGGAGAAGGAGAGGAAGGAGAAGGATGTGGACCGGGAGACGCAGGATAACGAAGAACAAAAGAGAGATATCATGGATAAAGAACAGCGAAGGATGGGGGAGACGGAAACGCATGAAGGAGGTGGAGAGAGGAAAGCGTGAACGGGAAATGAGGAGGGAGGACGGAAAATGACGCAGCGGGGAGGACGGAGGAGAAGAAAGAGGAAAACACAAGAGCAAAACGGAAAAGCGGAAAACGGAAATGCACTCGGGTGCACCACAAAGCCTGGGACGAGAGGAAACGGAGGGGGGGGGGTCGGCCTTGGATAAACAAATTGTCTTGGATGACGTGAAGGTTTTTTTTTTGTTTTCAAATTGAGCCGCGCCTACCTCTTAGTGGGGTAAGATGCTGGGTGAGGGAAGCGGAAAAAGAAGGAAAAATGAGGATGAGGGATGGGGAAACGGAAAATAATGAGGGAGGCGGAGAGAGGAAGGAATGAAAGAGAGACGAAGAGGAGAGATGAGGGAACAGGACGCAACGGGGAGGAAGGAGGAGCGGAAAAATAAGGATGTGGAACGGGAGACGGATGATAACCAAGAGCAAGAAATTAATCAAAGAGAACGGACAGCGAGGGATGGGGAACACCGAAACGCATTCTGGTGCACGCCAAAGCCTGGGACCAGAGGAACGGAGGGGGGTCCGACATCGAACACGTATGTTTTTGTTGTTCAATCTGGACCTCCTCTGATTTAGTGGGGCAAGATGTTGGCTGAGGGAGGCGGGGGGAAGAAGAAGTGAAGGAGAGACGACGATGAGGGAGGCATGACCCGACCTGAGAGACTTCGTACCGACCCCGCGCCTCGAACATCTCGAGCAAGAGGCCGTGCAACACTGCACTGCTTCGGAGTGCTTGGGCACAGGAGGAGGAGGAGGAAGAGGAGGAGGAGAAAGAAGAGGGAAAGGACGCCACGGAAAAGACGGAGAACGGGATCCGGGAGAGGGAACGGGGCGAGGCGAGGGGCGCCGCCTCCTCTGTGTTTGCTGCCGCCTGGAATCTGTCTTGCCGCAGTCTCCCACAGGCAGCGTCTTCGGGGTGTCTCGAAAGCCTTCGTGGAGCATGTTGGGAGCGTCCCTTGGGTTGTGGACGCCACGACGATGAACACCCTAACAGTCCTATCATCGAGTTCAAATGTGTTAAAATGAGGGGAACGTGTCCTGGAAATGTTCAAACACATGTTTTAAACATGTTTAAAACAAGTTTAACACATTGATTATTCCATATTTCAATTTTGAAACATTTAAGATCCGTGTTGTAGACATCTAGGAATTATTGGGCAACATGCTTTCTCTCCATTGATCGTCCTCCACAACCCTTGGGGGCCTCTAGGCGGTCTCTTGGGAGCTCTTGAGAGCTCGAGTGCCTCTCGGGGCCCTCTTCAGCACTGGGCACGGGGGGCTCGTTGGGGCCTCTTCGGAGCGCCTTTGGGGCCTCGGTGGTGCTTGTTTGGGCGTCATGGGAACCCCTTGCGGCCTCTCGGGGCCCCTTCGCGCCGCTCAGAACGCCTCTTGAGGGCATCCTGCAGCTCTTTTGGGGGGCACGCGCAAGACTCGGAAGCGTACCGAAGGCGGAACTGCGAGAACACAAAGATCATACATTTGCCTTCTACTTTTACATGATTTGGGCCTCTCGAGGGCTTCCCCAGAGCTCTTGGTCGACTCTTGGAGGCCTCTTGGGGCGATCTTGGGTGCTCTTGGAGGACTCCAGAGCCGTCGGGGGACCGTCTTGGAAATCCTTGGAGCACCATTGGCCTGTCTCGGGGGCGTCCTGGGCCGTCTTGAGGCCCTCCAAGGGCTGTCTTGGATGCCTGGATGGGTGGTACCGGGTTTTTGCCCCAGATGGTTGCGAGGTGCGCGGGGGCCCGGGGGGAGGGCGGTGGTCGCTTGTATGTGATTTTCCGTGTGTATATATATATATATATATATATACATACACACATATACATATACATATACATATGCATATACATATACATATACAAATACATAGTCATAGTCATATACATAAACATATACATATACATATACATCTATATATATATATATATATACATAATCATAAACACATACATACATACATACATGCATATGCACATATATACATATTTATGTATATGTAAGTACATATATACACCTACCTACCTACCTACCGACCGACCGACCTAACTACACACCTATATACATACATACATGCATGCATTAATGCATACATACATCCATACATACATACGTACGTACATACATACATACATACACATATACGCACATACATACATATACATATACATATACATATACATACATACATACATACATACATACATACATACATACATATGCACATATATACATATATATGTACATATAGATATGTATATGTACGTACATATATACACCTACCTATCTATCTACCGACCGACCGCCCGACCTACCTATCGATCTATATACATACATACCTACATGCATTAATGCATACATACATGCATACATACATACATACGTACATACATGCATACATACATACACACAGACAGACAGACAGACAGACAGGCAGACGTAAAGCCATGCATACATGCATATACACATACATCCATGCATCCATACATCCATACATACATACAAGCATACATACCCACATGCATTCATGCACGTATGTATACATACATACACACCTATACAAAAGTATGCACATGTATGTCAGAGTGAGGGGGCCGAACGGTCATTCACTGTCCCTGGGTGCGTGGCTGAAGTGGAATTCCGCGGTGCGGATTCTCGTTGTTGTTGTTTGTTGTTGTTGTTGTTTGTTGTTGTTTGTTGTTTGTTGTTTGTTGTTTGTTGTTTGTTGTTTGTTGTTGTTGTTGTTGCTGTTGTTGTTTGTTGTCGTCGTCCCGCCCGCGACCCACCCCGCGACCCACCCCGCGACCCACCCGCGACCCACCCGCGACCCACCCCGCGACCCACCCCGCGACCCACCCCGCGACCCACCCCGCGACCCACCCCGCGACCCACCCGCGACCCACCCCGCGACCCACCCCGCGACCCACCCCGCGACCCACCCGCGACCCACCCGCGACCCACCCCGCGACCCGCCCGCGGCCCACCCCGCGACCCACCCGCGACCCACCCGCGACCCACCCGCGACCCACCCGCGACCCACCCGTGACCCACCCGCGACCCACCCGCGACCCAAACCACGTTCAAGGTACAAACCACAATTTTCGGCGCCTGCGGCGGGTTTTTTTTGCATTCCTTCCAGGTGGAGAGCCCGCGGCCCACCCCGTGACCAACTCGCGACCCACCCGCGACCCAAACCACGTGCAGGGTACCAACCACATGTTTCGGCGCCTGCGGCGGGCATCTTTTGCATCCCTTCCAGGTGGAGAGCCCGCGGCCCACCGCGGGCATCTTTTGCATTCGTTTCAGGCCACGAGGTCCGCCGGCTCGACGACGCCCGCGTCGCCCGCGCCCGCCCCCTCACTCTTATCCGCAATTGCGGGGTGCTACGTATTAGAACGTGTGTTTGTTCAGTTGATTCCTTGCTTGGTTGCTTGCTTGTTAGGTCGTGTGTTTGTTTGCTTGTACGTATACAGGCATACATACGTGCATGCATGCATGCATGGCTTACGTTGGTATGTGTGCATGTATGTATGTACGGGTGCATACATGTGTGTGTCGTATTGTACGATATGATCGTATATCTTGCCGTCGCTCGGACGTCCATTTCCCGTTCAGTTTTCGGTTTCGTGCGTTGTTTTTGCTCGATGGTCCAGGATGGTCCTCGATGGTTCTCGCCGAGAGAAAATGCACAAATCCGAGCGATGCCAAGATATCTAATAGGGCGTGCATCGGGACACGCAGTGGGAACTGCGTTTAGGTCTGTACTGCCTATTTAGTTGGGATGTGAATGAGAGCTTTACTAGGGACAATACGAAGGGCTGTACCTCTGGCCGTAGTGGGAATTGCAATGCTCGCTGCACTGGGGTCTGTAGCAAGATGTGCAGCACAAAGTATACTAGGAACTGCAGCAAGAGCTGTAGCGAAACCTGTAGGAATGGCTGCCGTGAGGACTGGCGCAGGAGCTGTAACACTTGCAGCAGAAAGGCTGCTGTAAGAGTTGTTGTGCCTTGGTCTTGCCGCCCGTACCTTCCTCGGGACTCGTCTGCCTTCTCCATTCCTCCGTCCTCTCCCAACACTGAACGGACATACGCCGTACAACTCTTGCGCGCGCGCGTGCTGATCATGAGTGGCAAGCGCTGCAACCGAGAGGTGTGCAGCTGGCACACGCGTGGCGACGAGAGTCACGCAAAAACTAGAGAAACAAAAAAAGAAACTACGTAGATCACACACGCATCACGGCGGTGGGGAAGGCGACCTAACGAACCGATCACACAGTATGCCCCTCGTCCTCCTCCTCCTCCTCCTTTCACCGCTCCTTTTCCTCCTTCCCCCTTCCCCCCCCTCCTGCTCCCCTCGCCCCCGAGTGGCCTTCCCGTGTATCGCCCACGCTGCCCGTGCACCGCGAGTGCTCCTGGGCGGCGGCCAACACTACTCGAGGCTACAACGTGAAAGGCAAGAACCTCGACACTCCAGAGGAACGGACCCTTTCTCTGACCTGGCATGCGGGAAGAAGGGCACCAAGAAAAGAAAGGAACAGGACAGGGAGAGGGACGGGGGGAGGGGGAGAAGAGGCTGAGGGCGGCAGTGAGAACGGAGGAGGAGGACTGTAGGTCGCGGGTAACTAGCGCTCGGGCGACAGGGCACGACAGCGCAAGTCAGGCTGTCGAACCTTGATGACCACATGATCCGCGCTGGATGATGATGATGATGATGATGATGATGATGATGATGATGATGATGATGATGATGATGATGATGATGATGATGATGATGATGATGAGGATGAGGAGGAGGAGGAGGAGGAGGAGGAGGAGGAGGAGGGAGAGGAGGAGGAGGGCGTCACAACCCTGCCCCGCCCCTTCGACAGGGTGGCTTGTGAGAACACGGCGCACTGCCGGCAGCGAGTCTTCTATGCCCATCTAGGTCCTACGCCGAAGGGAAACTGCGCACACCATGCAATTCTCATCTGGATTCACCTCCGATGTACTGAAGATGGCACACAGTATTCAAGTCAGACCCTGCAAAATGCGAGCGGCCACTGCCCACCTGCGCGCAAGCAAGGATGGGCAAAAACCTTCCCCGCTGTCAACGGAAGCCCGTGGCAAACAGGGGTCAAAGTTGCTGGCCCCATAGGGAGCGGTACCGAGGGCGTTCCGAAACCAACTTGCGCAGCCTTCCACCGCCGGGGATAGCGAAACCATGGCGAGCACGCGTCCTACACCAAGCAAAGCCGTTCTACAAGACAACCGAACGACTGCGGCGGGCTACGTCGGATCCCACGCGCAACTTAGCAGTGCAACTGGGGGGATGTGGACGCGGGCGTGGCGGCCTTGCTCGCCATGGTTGCGCTCACGCACATCACCAACGCAGACCGTAAACTGGAGCCAAACCACGAGCGAACATCGACCTGGTGACTGTTTGTCTACCTGACCACGTATGACCGCGGGCCGTGACTGACACGGATCATCGAGTGACCTGGTCGGTCCTCGAGCCCCCTGGCCTGCGACACGCTCGAATCGGAATCGACCGACCGCGAACTCTGCACGATCGTCGCGATCGACCTCCCCGCAAGCGTGGTCCAAGATCGCCACGATCATCCAATGCAGCAGGCTGGATCGGGCGTCGGCGGCTGCCGCGTCAGGCTGAGCCAGCTGATCCACCATCCTGTTAATTACCTCCAGAGAGCCGCCATAGCGCTCGTGGACATCAACGTCCCAACGCAAGACAACTTGCACGCAACCATACTGCGCCATCGCCTCGCCTCGCCATAAATATCTTGATGCGGCCCCACCAGCAAGCGAGGCTCCCACGAAGCTCGACAGCGAGGCCCTGGACCCACCCGTCCTACGCAGAGTGGCAGGTCCGTGCGTAACGCCATCCAGAGGACCGCCGACTGCGAGACTGAAGCAATCCGGTCCACACCGAGAACTTCAGAACAAGCTCAGAGCGGCCCCTCGAACGCTTCCAGATCCGTCAGCCATGGGCCCTGGCCGCGCGCTTGCCCAAGTCTTCGTCGGCGTAGCGGGAGGAGGAGGAGGAGGAGGAGGAGGAGGGAGGAGGAGGAGGAGGAGGAGGAGGAGGAATAGGAGGAGGCGGAGGAGGAGGAGGAGGAGGAGGAGGAGGAGGAGGAGGAGGGAGGAGGAGGAGAGGAGGAGGAGGAGGAGAGGGAGGAGGAGGAGGAGGAGCAGCAGCAGCATCATCATCCTCATCCTCCTCCTCCTCCTCCTCCTCATCTTCCTCCTCCTCCTCCTCCTGTTCCACCTCCTCCGTCGTCGTCGTCGTCGTCGTCGTCGTCGTCGTCGTCGTCGTCGTCGTCGTCGTCGTCGTCGTCGTCGCCGTCCTCATCCCCCTCCTTTTCTTCTGCCTCGTCTATTATCTCCCCTCAAATCATAATCCGTCCCCTCTCTCCACACTCTCCTTCTCTCCTCTTCCCCCTCCTCCCGAGGCCCCGGGGAGGGCCAACCACCTGCAAACTTCTGAGATCACCCCTCCTCCCTCCTTCCTCTTCCACGAAGCCGAGGCAAAGAGGGCGGGGGAGCTCTGATGGCCAGCAACTCTGCAAGCTGCATCGGGCGCCACGGCCCTGCCTCTGAGCGCTCCGGAGCGATTCATCTCGGTCCCCCAAACCCCCGTCGTCATGATTCATTCACTAGGGGGCAAACAAACCTACTTCGCTTTTGACCACCCTCGCTTCCAAGAGATACCAAACGATGCCAAACTACGGCCTGTACTGGTCAGGCCGCTTGACGAGGAGGCGCGTGGTATGACTTGGTTTTGCCTGGAAGCGAAAGCGGGGTAGGTAATTCACGCTCTGATTCACAGCGTGACCCGTGGAGCTGTGGATCCCTTCCCGAAAGCAAACGTTTCGTTCTGAAGCGCTTTCCTGAGGGTCCCGACACCCAACACGGGGTCCCGAATGCCAGACACAAACAGCCGACCGTCACGATTGCTGTTCCCGGCGCGAGGGGGTCTGGGACTTGCGCCCGCCGACCTCCTCCTCCCCTGCCGGCCATCGCTCGGACGTCCACTCCCTGTGTTTTTTGTCGGTTTCGTGCGTGGCTTTTTCGCCGAATGATCAAGGATGTTCCTCGATGGTCCTCGCCGAAGGAGAAACGCACACGTCCGAGCGATGCCAAGCCTGGGCGACCACTGGAGACTGACAGGAAGCTCGCCGGGCGCCAGCGGGGCGTCGGCGAGTCCTGGTCCGCGAACACGGCGGCCTCGGCTCCCGCTCTTCAGCCAGGGCAGAGGGGATGCCCACGACGAGTATACGTAGGGAGGCGGAGGGAGGAGAGACGAACTCGACAGGGGCACCGAGCTCCGCGCACTTGCACCCCGCGGTGCGCAGCGCGCGGTTGCCTTCGCGCCCTCGCAGCGCCGCCCTGGAGAAGGGCGCATCTCCAGCATTCTCCGACGGCCTCCAGTTGAAGCCGCGATGCGCGCCTGTCTGCGCGCCCCCTCGGGTGACCCCTGTTGAGGACGAGGATGCAGGCGCGAACGGGGAGGACAAGCCCACCGCCGACGGGGGAAGCCATCGGAATCCACGCGTCAAAGCTCCACACGGCTTACAGTCGGCCCGTGTCATGAGATGGCGCGACAAGGATGCAAGGGCCCCGGACGGCCGTTTCGAAGCTTTTCGAGCGGAGCGCGGCCAACAAAAGTGGCCAAGGATGGACCGAGGAGGCAAGGATGCAAGGGTGCGGGACGGGAAAATGACCACAGCCATTGCTTCTTGTTTGCGCCGCCTTCCAGCCGGCCGAAAAAGAAGCAGTGGCTGTGGTCATTTCCCTGGTGCCAAGCTCAACGAAAATGACCACAACCACTGCTCTGTTTCTGCGGGCTGGAAGGCGGCAACAAAAGAAAAGCAGTGGCTGTGGTCGTTTTCACGCCCCGTACTCCTCCCCCCTGGGCGATCACTGGAGACTGACAGGAAGCTCGCCGGGCGCCAGCCCGCACGGCCGTTTCGAAGCTTTTCGAGCGGAGCGCGGCCAACGAAAGTGGCCAAGGATGGACCGAGGAGGCAAGGATGCGAAAGGGGGGTACCCCTGGGAAGGTTGCCCATCCGTGCTATGCGGGTTCTGGCCATCGCTCGGGCGTCCATTTCCTGGTGTTTTTTTCGGTTTCGTGCGTGTTTTCTTCTGCCAAATGATCAAGGATGCTCCTCGATGGCCCTCGCCGAGACAAAAACTACACACGTCCGAGCGATGCCAGGGTCATTTTCACGCCCCGTAAAAGGGGGTACCCCTGGGAAGGCTGCCCATCCGTGCTGTGCGGGTTCCGGCCATCGCTCGGACGTCCATTCCTGGTGTTTTTTTTTGTTCGGTTTCGTGCGTGGTTGTTTTGCCAAATGATCAAGGGTTTTTTCCCAACCATCCTGTGGTGTTGGGTCCTCGTTTTGAAGAGACAGCGCCCCGCGTTCCCTCCTCCTCCTCCTCCCGCTGCCCCCTCCCTCCTGCCATCATCATCATCATCATCACCATCATCACCATCATCATCATCATCATCATCATCATCATCATCATCATCATCATCATCATCATCATCATCATCATCATCATCATCATCATCATCATCATCATCATCATCATCATCATCATCATCATCATCATCATCATCATCATCATCATCATCATCATCATCCCCCCTCTTCCCTGCGTTTCACCCACCCAGTACAGCGCTTCGTAGCCCCATAGGAGCTCCACCGAAGGCCCCAGTACCCGCGCCCGCATGCGTCACCCACACCCAATTCGGCACACCCCTCACACGTTTCGTGGCTCCATAGGGAGCTCCACCGAAGGCCCCAGTGCCCGCGCCCGCATGCGTCACCCACACCCATTTCGGCACACCCCTCACACGTTTCGTGGCTCCATAGGGAGCTCCACCGAAGGCCCCAGTGCCCGCGCCGCATGCGTCACCACACCCATTTCGGCACACCCCTCACACGTTTCGTGGCTCCATAGGGAGCTCCACCGAAGGCCCCAGTGCCCGCGCCCGCATGCGTCACCCACACCCACACACATTTCGGTTTCGTGGCATCCACATGCGGCACAGCCATAGGGAGCTCACCGAAGGCCCCAGTGCCCGCGCCCGCATGCGTCACCCACACCCATTTCGGCACACCCCTCACACGTTTCGTGGCTCCATAGGGAGCTCCACCGAAGGCCCCAGTGCCCGCGCCCGCATGCGTCACCCACACCCATTTCGGCACACCCCTCACACGTTTCGTGGCTCCATAGGGAGCTCCACCGAAGGCCCCAGTGCCCGCGCCCGCATGCGTCACCCACACCCATTTCGGCACACCCCTCACACGTTTCGTGGCTCCATAGGGAGCTCCACCGAAGGCCCCAGTGCCCGCGCCCGCATGCGTCACCCACACCCATTTCGGCACACCCCTCACACGTTTCGTGGCTCCATAGGGAGCTCCACCGAAGGCCCCAGTGCCCGCGCCCGCATGCGTCACCCACACCCATTTCGGCACACCCCTCACACGTTTCGTGGCTCCATAGGGAGCTCCACCGAAGGCCCCAGTGCCCGCGCCCGCATGCGTCACCCACACCCATTTCGGCACACCCCTCACACGTTTCGTGGCTCCATAGGGAGCTCCACCGAAGGCCCCAGTGCCCGCGCCCGCATGCGTCACCCACACCCATTTCGGCACACCCCTCACACGTTTCGTGGCTCCATAGGGAGCTCCACCGAAGGCCCCAGTGCCCGCGCCCGCATGCGTCACCCACACCCATTTCGGCACACCCCTCACACGTTTCGCGGCTCCATAGGGAGCTCCACCGAAGGCCCCAGTGCCCGCGCCCGCATGCGTCAGCCACACCCATTTCGGCACACCCCTCACACGTTTCGTGGCCCCATAGGGAGCTCCGCCGAAGGCCCCAGTGCCCGCGCCCGCATGCGTCAGCCACACCCATTTCGGCACGCCCCTCACGCGTTCCGTGGCCCCATAGGGAGCTCCGCCGAAGGTCCCAGTGGGTGTGCCCGCATGCGTCCCGCACACCCATTTCGGCACACCCCTCAAACGTTTCTTGGCCCCATAGAGAGCTCCACCGAAGGCCCCAGTGGGTGTGCCCGCATGCGTCCCGCATACCCATTTCGGCATACCCCTCGTACGTTTCGTGGCCCCGTAGGGGGCTCCACCGAGAAGAATTCACAATTGCAGTATTCACAATTGCATATGGTTGGGTCCTTCGCCAGGATATTTTTTTTTGTTTTGCTCCCACTGGGCTCTGGCGACGCGAGGACAACGTTACTCTTCAGACAGATCGCGGATGCCGGGCTTAGGCCGGAGTCGAGCACAGGTCTCATAACTCTTGTTACGAGCCCCAGGCGTATCGATAGGCACGCAGGTGATCGGCCCTGTGTTCGCGTCGCGTAGGACGTCGTGAATCCTTCACTACGACAACGCACTGGCACTGCGATCGACCGCCAACGCCAGCGCTGCGGTCCAGATATTCGAGAGACAGGCCAGGACACACTGCTCTACTTCGGCTGAGCAGTGCAGAGGGCCATGCCCCGCTGCTGCAGCAGAGCTGAATTCGCTTGCAATGCTGTCCAAACTGCTTGAATTGGTGTCAAGCGTGGGCGAATGCCACCAATGCAGAGCCCGCCTGGTTGAACTTGTGTCGACGAATTCGCGAAGAGGGACTGACGGCAAGCCATCAGGGGCCAACAAGAGACGAGGGAGCGCGGAGAGGAAAGTCGGACGGAGTCTCGGCACGAGACACGATGCGCACAATCGCAATCGAAATCATCCGCCTCGGAGACTGCGGGTTATCTACCCGGGGGATGCAGGTGATCTGCCCGAGCGTTGGCGGCGCCTGCTCCGCTCATGCCCGCGAACGTCAAGATTAAACGCACATGCCATTACCACAAAAGTGAAAGAGTCGCACAACACAGAAAGGGCCTGAGGCTCCGCTGAAATAGCGTAATTTTGCCAGCGTGGACCCCAAGCAGTAAGTGAATGCACCATGGAGGCGAATTATCCGTAGGACAATGAGGAGAAGGAGGCGAGGAGGAGAAGCAAGCAACACGCTCCCACTGGGCTCTGGCGGTGCGAAGACAACGTTACTCTTCAGACAGATCGCGGATGCCGGGCTTAGGCCGGAGTCGAGCACAGGTCTCATAATTCTTGTTACGAGCCCCAGGCGTATCGATAGGCACGCAGGTGATCGGCCCTGTGTTCGCGTCGCGTAGGACGTCGTGAATCCTTCACTACGAGTACGTACTAACACTGCAATCGACCGCCAACGCCAGCTCTGTGGTCCAGATATTCGAGAGAGAGGCCAGGACACACTGCTCTGCTTCGGCTGAGCAGTGCAGAGGGCCATGCCCCGCTGCTGCAGCGGAGCCGAATTCGCTTGCAATGCTGTCCAACCTGCTTGAATTGGTGTCAAGCGTGGGCGAATGCCACCAATGCAGAGCCCGCCTGGTTGAACTTGTGTCGATCGCGGACCAACGAATCAAAGTTGCACAATCGCGGCGTGCAAAGCTTCGCAGAATAGCCTGGCTGAGAGTCATCATGAAGACCCAAATTTGGCCTCTAGCACTGCGAGGCGATGTCTCAAGCTTTCCAGCTCCGATTCAGCGGTGCCCGATTCGATGGACGGAATTGTTGCACTCCTTCGGTGTTCCGACAACATTTGCTTGCGTGGCCTTCGCTCTTCGATCGAACAGGGCACGTTGTCGCAACCAATTTGAAATCTGATCTGGAACGTCTGCGCTTCGGTGGCATCATCGAGTTGGGTGAGAAATGTCACCGCGAATAAATTCATAAGATAGTCAAGAGGTGACTCGGAGTATGACACCAACAACGGCACCGTCAACCATATCAGAACAAATCCAACACCGTTCACCACAAAATGGAGGATACACCGAAGGATCATGCTCGGTCTTGGCGGGCGAATCCACTCAGCCTCTCCAGTCCTCACGAAACAAGTGTGTTCTCTACCACGAGAAAACACTTCTTCGATTAAATGGGCAGATGAAATATAGGTCGACCTGCTAGTCTGAGGATCGGCATTGAACATGTAGAACTGAACCGCTACAATCGAAATTGCCCAATATGTCAAACTGATGTCAACCGTAGGGCGTATCAACGCGTCATAGAGCCCAACGACGTACACACTGAACAACGAGATCTGAGCTAAGGCTTTGACGCACACCTCGGACATCGGGACCGTGAAATCCAGAAAAATAGTGTCACCGCGGAACTCCGTGGCATTCGCTGCGGGCCTCTTGCGGATCATGCGGCACACGTGTGGACAGACGTGTCCGAACCCGATTACGACGATTAAGCAGATACAAGTAAGTCCGGTAAAAAACAGAAACGCACGCGATCGGCTCTTCAGTTCAGGCAGCAATGCCAAACATATCAGATCAGACCCTAAGTAGAAGTCAAGGCAAGTCATCTTTTGCGAGTTCGGAAAGTGCTTGATCAGGTTCTCGAAGGTCGCCCATGCAGGGGGCTGGTCAGGATAGCGACCAACAAGAGAGTACATCTCGTACATGAAGGCACAAGTGCCAATCAGCGCCAATGCGACACCGCATAGTAAAATGACGTCCGCCTTCTGGCCAAACATGTCGAACCACTCGGTGTAGCCGTCATCAAGAGTTGCCATCGGTGCCAGTACGGTGCAGTGCAAGCTTGGAGATCCAAGCTGCGGGCAACAAAGCTTGAGCCAGATGCTCCTCGATGCTCCTCGATGGCCAAGCTTTGCCAAATGATCAAGGATGCTCCTCGATGGCCCTCGCCGAGACAAAAATGCACACGTCCGAGCGATGCCAGGGGTTGACTGCGCAGGTGCCCCCACTCTTCGGGGAGCGCCCGCGGCCCACGGCGTGCCCGCGCTCGCGCAACGGGAGCCCCGAGCGCGCCGCGGCCTCCTCGCGGGAGGCCGAGGCCGAGGGGGGCCGAGCGAGGAGGACACGGACCAGGGAGGCGACGAGAAGAACGACGTGGAGGGCGAACGAGGACGAGTACTGAGCACTCGTCCTCGCCAACCCTCCACTTCGTAGTACTTCGTGGGTGCCGAGGCCGAGGAGGGCCGAGCGAGGAGGACACGGACAAGGGAGACGACGAGAAGAACGACGTGGAGGGTGGACTCGGAGGCCTGGAAATCGGCACCAACACCACGACAGGGGCCTGCCTCCACATGGGGGAGATGA
The DNA here is from genome assembly GCA_963575745.1 of Prorocentrum cordatum. Lineage (NCBI taxonomy): Eukaryota > Dinophyceae > Prorocentrales > Prorocentraceae > Prorocentrum > Prorocentrum cordatum. Next base: position 53,616 of record CAUYUJ010000442.1, read on the forward strand.
TCCTAGATTTCGGTGTTGGTGGTAATACTTCGGCCACCTTGGAAGCCAGAATATTACCACCATCACCGAGATCGGGATCTTTCTTCCCTCGCTGGAGGAGCACCGCCGATATTGGTGTTGGTGTCAACCTCTAGGCCTGAGATGGACGAGGACGAGTACTCAGTACTCGTCCTCGCCAACCCTCCAATTCGTAGTACTTCGAGTTCCTTCAGGCTGCGTAGTACTGCTACGCAGCCTGAAGGAAACCGTCGCGCGCAGCGTCCACGGCTACTCTGAGCTTGCCCAGGGGTCACCCCGGGCCGGGCACTTGCATCGCTCCAGCGGAGCCCACCCAAGTACAGTAGGGATCACGGCGGGGACAGCGCGCCTGAGGAGGATAAGCACGAGGAGGATCTTGAGGAGGATGACGACGAGCAGGAAGAGGAATAAGGAGGAGCAGGAGGAATGTGGAGGAAGAAAGGCAGCAGCAGCAGCAGCAGCAGCAGCAGCAGAGGGAGCAGGAGGAGGAATGATGGAGAGGAAGAGGGCACGTGCTGCCTGGGGGTGGCGAGATCAGTGACGGCAAGCTGTGATGCGAGACGGCGTCTGGATTCTACATCCGCCACCGTGCCACCTGGCACGTTGTCTGTGCTGCCTTGGCTGGGCTTTCGTTGTTCTCTGTGCCCGCCTCCCCTCCTCCTCGCATCTCCTTGCGTGCCTCTCCCCGAGACGGCCAAGATAGTCCTCGGAGGGCCCCGAGGGGCATCCAAGGTCAGAGTGATGAAACCAACGTTGGTTCTTTTAGCGCGTGGCCCAAAGAAGCGCTGCCTCACTCGCTGCCGGGCCAGAGGTGCATGGTCTGACTTGGTATTGCTCGGACGCGAAAGGGCTGCACCAAGAACCAGCGAAAGACCTCCGAACACCTCGCACCTCGAACATCTAAGTCTTCGCTCATCGCTACACGGTGTCTAAATCTTCGTTCATCGCTACACGATGGCGGAACTCAAACACCACAAGCGCCCCGGATCGGCGGCACAGGCCCGAGGCCATTGAAATCCGCCGACCCTTTCGGCGTGCGTGAGGGGCTGTGCCGTTCGTCGTCGTCGTCGTCGTCGTCGTCGTCGTCGTCGTCGTCGTCGTCGTCGTTGCAGTGCTCTAGCGGGCTTGAGGGAAATCGACCCATGTCGTAACCACGTCAAAGGGAAGGCCCTTCCCTTTGTCCCCCGGCGGGGGGGGGGTCCCGGAGGGGTCCCCGGGGGGGTCCCGGGGGGGGTCGCCACCCAGATACGCCTTCACTCCCCGCGCGCTCCCCGCGCGTCCAGCGCGGTCCCCGCGCGGTTCTGGAACCCCACGCGGCTTCGGAATCTCACAGACATCCCCAGGGTGATGCCACGAGCCTTTCAAAATACCCCCAGCCGTCCAAGACTCTCCCACATGATGCCAAAAACAAGTCCTCGACGACAGGAATCTTCCGAACTGTCCACGGATGCCCCAAAGAAACCAAAGAAAACGGCCCGAACCCCCAGAAAATCAATGTTTTTGGCTTTCTCGCCTTTTCGCTTCCGAAGGGCTGCGAGGGCTGTGAAAGGCGGCGAGGCGGGGCTCCGCCGCCGCCAACCGACGGGCAGTCAGAGCGCTCGGGACGCTTAGACGTCTGGCGTCTTGAGAAGATCGGTTCAGTTCTGAAACACGGGTCCGGTTTCGAGACTCCCCGGTCCTCAAAATGGCCCCAGGAGGCCGAAAATGACGAAAGACCAAGCATGTAGAACAAGTCCCCCTCCTCCTCCTACTCCTTCTTCTCCTCTTCCTCCTCCTCCTCCTCCTCCTCCTCCTCTTCCTCCTCCTTCTCCTCCTCCTCCTCCTCTCCTCCTGCTGCTCACTCTGCGGACTCTGAACCCCAGGCTCGAGAATCGAGGCTTTCTGGCGCCGCCGGAGCCCTCTCTTCGGCCACCCTCCTCCCTCCTTCTCCTCCTCCTCCTCCTCCTCCGCCTCCTCCTCCTCCTCCTGCTCCTCCTCCTCCTCTTCCTCTCTTTCCTCCTCCTCCTCCTCCTCCAACTCCTCCAACTCCTCCTTCTCCCGCCAGCCCCCTTTCCTACTCCTCCTCCCCTCCTCCTCCTCCCCCTCCTCCTCCACCTTCTCCTCCCCTCCTCCTCCTCCTCCTCCCTCCCCCCTCCTCCCCGTCCTCCTCCTCCTACTCCCTCCTCTCCTCCTCCTCCTCCTCCTCCTCCTTTTCTTCCTCCCTCCTCCTCCTTCTCCTCCTCCTCCTTTCTCCTCCTCTCCTCCTCCTCCTCCTCCTCCTCCCTCCTCCTCCTCCTCCTCCTCCTCCTCGCCTCCTCATCATCTTCTACGGCCTCCGTCTCCGCCCACTTCGTCGCCGACGTCGTGGTCCTCTTCAGGGTCGGCGGCACCGGCCGTCAGGCCTTCGCAATAAACGTAGGCTCTGTGACGGCATGTTTCACTCACATCACTCCGTGGAAAGAGGGGACGCGCGAAGTTCAAAAGCGCCATGCATGAAACAGGCAACGATGTCGCATCAACGCCGAGGCCCCGAAGCCCATGGGGGGTAGAGCAGGAAGAAGATCCAGAGGGATAGGCAAGGGGAAATACCATGTGGCGTTGGAGAAGGGCGCCTCTCCAATCCAAGCCGCGATGCCCGACGCGCGACTCTCCTCGCACCCCTAAGGGTGACCTAGGTTTCATTCATAGAGGGAAGACAAAACATGTCACAAGAAACACTCAGACAAGCGAAGCTGTTTAGTAAACGCACCCAAGGAAGGAATCGAGCATGGCAGGGCTTTTTAGTCAACGCCCAGGGTCGCGTAGTCAACGCCAATGATAAGGGTCGGGGTGGTTTTTCCATCTCTGAACTCGCACCATTCCTGGTCCCCGATCGGGATCACGACCGGTTCGTGCCGTGCCAACCATGGCGTTGGTCCCTGACACCGCGGGGATCGTTCAACCTGGAAGGATCGAACGCTTCCGAAACGTCGGATCGTTCAAACTGGATCGATTCTGGGTCGCTGGCGCGCTAAACATTTTGAACGCTGGCGGCGAGGTCGCCGCCAGTCGACACGACGCGAACCTACCGAAGCCAACTTTGCACAGAGCAGGAATGAGTAGGAGGAGGAGGAGGAGGAGGAGGAGGAGGAGGAGGAGGAGGAGGAGAAGGAGGAGGAGGAGGAGGAGGAGGAGGAGAGGAGGAGGAGGAGAGAGGAGGAGGGGGAGGGAGGGAGGAGGGAGGAGGGAGGAGGGGGACGGGAGGAGGAGGAGGAGGAGGTAAGGAGGAGGAGAAGCAGGAGGAGCAGGAGGAGGGAGGGAGGGAGAAGGAGGAGGAGGAGGAGGAGGAGGAGGAGGAGGAGGAGGAAGAGGAGGAGGAGGAGGAGGAGGAGGAGGAGGAGGAGGAGGGAGGAGGAAGAGGAGGAGGGAGGAGGGAGGAGGCGGAGGCCAGCAGCAAGGAGGGAGGAGGCGGGAGGAGGGGGGAGGTAGCGATTCCGACTGCGGCGCGGAGAGGGGAGGTGTGCGCGGCGGCGCACGGCGGCGCCCGGCCGCCCACTGGCGGCCGCGCGCGGAGGCCCAGGGCAGGCGCGACCAGGCGCCGCGAGGGGAGCGACCGGGAGCCCCGAGGGGAGCGACCGGGAGCCCCGAGGGGAGCGACCGGGAGCCCCGAGGGGAGCGATCGGGAGCCCCGAGGGGACGGATCGGGAGCCCCGAGGGGAGCGAAGGAGCGGGAGCCCGGAGGGCACTGGCCCTGGGGACTCGCACTGCCTCCGCGAGGGAGGAGGGAGAGGCGAGAGGAGACGGGAGAGGAGAAAGGAGCGAACAGGAGAAGAGGAGGGAAGCGGAGATAGTGGAGGGACGGGAGAAGGGACAGGGAGAGGGGGGTGGCGGGAAGATGGGGCCCCGGCGCCCCCCTGTTGCGCTCCGACCGCCCCAAGGGTAGCCGCCCCCCCCGCCCGCTCAGAGGCAGGCCCGTCCAGGAGCCCGCCCGTCCGAGGCAGCGGCGAGGTCGCCCTGGCCCCCCGCGCCCAGCAGGTTGCCGTCGAGGCCCGCAGGAGCACTGGCGCGGGCGCGCGCGGGACTTGCGCTCCCCCTTGCAGCGCAACGCGGCGCGTGGGCTCAGGCCCCTGCGACGCGCCCTTCTCTCTGGAAAGGGGAGCGATCGCTCACCCATCTGCGATGCCCCAGTTCGCTCTTCCTCCTCCTCCTCCTCCTCCTCCTCCTCCTCCTCCTCCTCCTCCTCCTCCATGTCCATGTCCATGTCCATGTCCATGTCCATGTCCATGTCCATGTCCATGTCGTCGTCGTAACCCCTCTCCTCCCCCCCGTCCCTCTCCCTCTTCCATCCTGCCTGATCCCTCAGCGTTCCTCCTCCTCCTCCCTCCCTTCCTCCCTCCCTCACTCCATCGCTCCTTCCTCCTTGTCCCTCCCTCGATCCTTCTCCTCCTGCCCTACTCCTTAGCATCGCCGTCACCCTCTTCCTGCTGCTACTGCTGCTGCTGCTCCTCCTCCTCCTCCTCCTCCTCCTTCTCCCGTCCTATCCTCGCCTCCTCCTCCTGCTCCTTCCTCCTCTCCCTCCTCCTCCTCCGACCTCCTTCCTCCTTTCTCGTCATCCTCCTCCTCCTCCTGCCTCGCCTCCTCCTCTCCTCCTCCTCTCTCCTCCTCTCTCCTCTCCTCCTCCTCCTCCTTCCTCCTCTCATCTCTCCCCCTCATCCTCGCTCCTCGCTCCTCGTCGCTCCTCGCTCCTCGCTCGCACTCCTCGCTCCTCGCTCCTCGCTCCTCCTCCTCGCTCCTCCTCCGCCTCTCCTCCTCCTCCTCCTCCTCCTCGCTCTTCGCTTCTCCTCGCTTCTCCTCGCTTCTCCTCGCTCTCGCTTCTCCTCGCCTTTCTCCTCGCTCCTCTCCTCCTCCTCCTCCTCCTCCTCCTCCTCCTCCTCCTCTCCTCTCTTCGCTCCTCGCTTCTCCTCGCTTCTACTCGCTTCTCCTCGCTTCTCCTCGCTTCTCCTCGCTTTCTCCTCCTCCTCTCTCTCATCCTCCTCCTCCTCCTCTCTTCCTCCTCGCTCCTCCTCGCTCCTCCTCGCTCATCCTCGCCTTCCTCCTCGCTCCTCCTCGCTCCTCCGCTCCTCCTCGTCCTCCTCGCTCCTCCTCGCTCCTCTCGCTCCTCCTCGCTTCCTCACCTCCTCCTCGCTCCTCCTCGCTCCTCCTCGCTCCTCCTCGCTCCTCCTCGCTCCTCCTCGCTCCTCCTGCTCCTTCCTCGCTCCCTCTCGCCTCCTCCTCGCTCCTCCCTCGGCTCCTCCTCGCTCCTCGCTCCTCGCCTCCTCCTCCTCCTCCTCCTCCTCCTCCTCCTCCTCCTCCTCCTCCTCTCCTCCTCCTCGCTCCTCCTCCCCTTCTCCTCCTCCTCCTCCTCCTCCTCCTCCTCCTCCTCCTCCTCCTCCTCGTCCCTCCGTATGTTCCTTCCTTCGCCGTTCGGTTTTCCTTCCGTCCTTCCTCATTCCTTCATTCCTTCCTCCAAACCTCCTTCGCCCCCGTCCGCCCTTCGAATTTCTCCTCCTCCCACGTCCTCAGAATAGGGCCTCGTGAGGAGGGAGGGAGAGAGGGATGGATGGATGGATGGATGGATGGACGGACGGACGGATGGATGGATGGATGGGAGGGAGGAAGGGAGGGAGTTAGGGAGGGAGGGAGGAGGGAGGGAGGGAGGGAGGGGAGGGAGGGAGGGAGGGAGGCGGGAGGGAGGGAGGGAGCGAGGGAGGGAGCGAGAGAGCGAGAGAGAGAGAGAGAGAAAAACAAAGAGAACGAGATACATATACATATATGAGAGAGAGAGAGTTAGAGAAAGAGAAAGAGAGAGAGAGAGAGAGAGAGTGAGGGAGAGAGACATAAAGAGAGAGAGAGAGAGAGAGAGAGACAGCAGAGCAAAACGCACGATCAGAACGAGGTCTGGTGATCGCCTCCGGGTCGCTGCGATCTCAGGCTTGCGCCAGAATGAACTGAGGCGGCCCTGTCCCTGGGCTACGCGGGCCGTCTGGCCAGCGGCACCAGATGCTGATGGCTCACCCCTGGAGTGCCGAAGGGTGCGGCTGGTATACCTCGCGGCGGCAGGATGGAGCGTGCCCGAGACACTCCGCCTCGCGAGGCGGCGGCACAAGCGCGCACGTTGGAAAGAGCTGTCCAAACAAGGGGCGACCAACCACCCCCACTGTGAGCGCAAGAGAGAACCGGGGCCCCGCCGAATGGTTCCTCCCCTTCGGAGGTGAGAGGTAAGATGCCGACTAAGAGGGATGAGGACGAGGGGGCAACAGGGTGGAGGAGGAATGGCGAGGGGAGGAACGAGGAGGAAGGATGATAAGGATGATAAGGATGATGATGATGATGATGATGATGATGATGATGATGATGGCGGGCGTGGTCTTACAAGCCCGGCTGGGCCAGGATTTTTTTTGTGCTCTTTAAAAAGAAACAAGGACAGACGCCTCTCTGCTGCTGCCGGAGGCCTCAGGCTGAGTAGTCCAGAGGCTCTCCACGAGACCCTAAATTGATGGCGCCAGGGCGCTTGGGGCCTCAAGGCCCTTGGTTCCTGGGCACAGCAGGCACAGGCACAGCAGGCACAGGCACCTCCTCCCCTCCCCCTGCCTGCCCGAGGCAACGTAGTGAAATGGGAAAGTGCAATAGAATAGGGCTAGCAGACTAAGCCAGAACCCCCCCCCCTTCCCTGGGGCAGTATCGGGATTGTAGTCAAATGGGGCATCCTATCTCCCACATTCTGACCTTCCTGGGTTCAATTCCTGGTGGTGCCTGTGGGGCGTGCTTGCGGGGGGATTGCAGTTGACATTTCAGGGGAAATCACTGTAGAAAGGATTCTGTGCAAGTAAAGCCTTTTTGATCTCTGTAGAGCTTTGCGTACCGAGGAATTCTGGGATTTAGACAAATGAGCGCCGTGTGCGGGGACGCGCTGCGCAGAGGCAAGAAATCCCCAATTCGGGGCCCCTGGATGGAACCTAAGGGCCCCCTGGCTGTCGTCGCGGTCGCTGTTCGCCGTCGCGGTTGTCGCGCTTGGCGTGGCTTGCGCTGCGGGGAATGCCGTCGGGGGCCGTCGCCGCCCTAATGTCGGCGCTGCTGGTCGTGGAGCGGGCGCTGCGGGAAGCCCAGCGCGGGGCCTTGAGCCAGGAGCCGCAGCTGCGTTGCAAGCCAAGATAGCAACTGAGAAAGGAGGAGGGGGAGACCAGGAGGAAAAATCCTCTTCCTCCTCCCTCTTCCTCCCTCTTCCTCCCTCTTCCCCCCTCTCCCTCCCCCAGCGCACATGGAGGCATCGACGGACCAAGAAGCCACGTCGCAACGGCCTCATTTTTGACGCGCCGCTCTTTGCGACGCTCCTCCCTCGTTCGGACGCGCACGCGCTTGCACCTCATCTCGAGGGCGGCGGCCACGTCGCCCGGGGCGCACGCCCCGCAACGAGCGCGCAACTTGCCCTCGCAGATCCGCCACCGCGCCCGCGCGCTGAGGCGTGGAAGAAGGCCAAGGGCTGTCTGGCAGGGCTTCTGCAGTCCTCCAAGGGCCCCCCCCACCCACCAGGGCGCAGATAGCCGACTGCACCACCCCTGCTCGCGGGGGGTGCCTGGGCGGCCATGGCGCCTCCTTGGGGCTCTCCAGGGCTTCCACGACGGCCCAGGACGCCCACCCAGGCCACCAAAATAACCCAGGATGCCTCCAAAACGGACCAAGATGGCCTCCAGACGGCCCAGAAGGCCTCCAAGACGCCCCAGGAGGCCTCCAATAGCCCTGCCAAGAAGTCCCCAGGAAGCAAAATCCATTGATTTCCTTACGTTTTTGAAGGATTTGGGCATACTCGCTTTTTCGGCTTCCCGACGCTCCAAAACGACCCAAGAGGCCTCCCAAATCGCCCCAAGACGGCCCAAGAGGCCCCCCAAGAAGGCCCCAAGACGGCCCACGAACGCCCCAAGACGGCCCCACGAACTCACAACCCAGGCGCGGTGGCGGACTTGCCGTAGGCAGCTGGTTGGGGCACGTTGCCGCGTGCACGATCTCGATGGCGCGGCGCAGCCTCAGGAACGGCTGCCTAAGCCAAGCCACGCCCTCGGCAGGCCCGCCCTCGTCGTCGGCCGCCGCCGGCGGCGGCGGCGGGCCGTCGGCCGGCGCGGGCGGCGCGACCGCCGCCGCCGCCACCGGGCCACTGGCCGCCGCGGCCGCTGCGTCCGCCGACGCCGACGGCGACGCAGACGAAGCCGCGGGCGACGCCGAGGACGACGACGAGGACGACGGCGACGAGGCTGCAAGCCGGGTCACGCATCTGGAAGCGGAAGCGGAGGCAACGCAAAATCCATCGAGCAGCCGGGCTTGTAAGACCACGCCCGGCATGATGATGATGATGATGATGATGATGATGAGGAGGAGGAGGAGGAGGAGGAGGAGGAGGAGGAGGAGCAAGGAGGAGGAGCAAGGAAGAAGAGGAGGAGGAGCAGGAGGAGCGAGGCTGAGGAGGAGGAGGAGGAGGAAGAGAAAGAGGAGGAGGAGGACGACGGAGGGAGGGACAGCCTTTCCACAGCGGCTCGGGGGCACTCGGCCACCGAGTTCCTTGCCTCCCTCCGCACTCCCCTCCTTCCCTCTCCCGCAATTCCTCCCTCGATCCATAAATCCATCCAGCCCCTCACCTCCTTTCCTGTCCCATACCTCCTCCAACATGTCATATCCCCCTCCCTCGCATCGCTTCCTCCCTCTCCCAGGTCACCTGGCTGCTCTCGTGGTGCCCCGTGATGCGGGGCGCGCGGTGATTTTCGCACCCGCGCGCCGCCGCCCTGGAGAGGGGCGCCTCTCCCGGCCAAGCCGCGCCGCGCGAAGCGCGATTACCTTCGCGCCCCTGGGAGTGACCCAGCTCTCCACCCTGCCCTCCCCCCTCTCGCCGTCGCTCGGACGTCCATTTCCCGTGCATTTTTTCGGTTTCGTGCGTGTTTTTTTCTGCTCGATGGTCCAGGATCGTCCTCAGTGGTCCTCGCCGAGAAAAAATGCACACGTCCGAGCGATGCCAGCCCTCTACCCTCCATCCCTCCCTCCCTCCCTCGAGGGCTTCAGGGCTCAAAATCTCACTCCGCGGCTGCAGAGCTGACTCGCCAGGCTGTACGATTATCTTTTGTGTCATGTTTTTTTTTCCAAGGGCTCCCAACTTCGCGCTCTCGCGCTGCGCGAAGCGCGAAGCGCGAAGTGCGAACAACTCCGCGCTCTCGCGCCGCCTCCCAAGGGAGAAGAGGAGGATGGGGAGGAATCGGAGCCGAACCGCGAAGCGCGAGGCGCGAATAACCTCGCGCCGCCCCGTTCTGGGGAAGTTCTGCATTGTTTCTGTTCTGGCCTGGGAACGGCCCATTCGAAGGTGGGCAGCGTTTAACCCGGGCGAGTTGTGTTTCATGCATGTCCTTCTCCTCCTCTCCTCCTCCTGGGGTAGGGTTCTTGGCGCCGACTCGGAACTGGCAACGCCCCAGGCTTGGACTGGGGGTCAGTTGCTGTCCGCGGAACGTGCTTGAGCTTTAGTTCAGCCCCGAAGCGAATGTCAAAAAAAATGTCCTCCTCCTCCTCCCACACTCCTCCTCCCACACTCCTTCTCCCACACTCCACCTCCCACACTCCTCCTCCCACACTCCTCCTCCCACACTCCTCCTCCCACACTCCTCCTCCTCCTCCTCCCTCCTCCTCCTCCTGCTCCCACCCTCCTCCTCCTCCTTGCGGTCGCCTCTCCTGGATTGCCCTCCCCTGGTGCGGCGCCACGTGACGAAGGCAATGGGACAATGTGCTGTCTCCCCCCCTTCGTTGCCACGCGCCGGGCAAGTCTGGAAGAACAGGCAGGTTCGTGCCGTTTCGCCCTGCTGCATTGCCACGTGTCGGGCAGAGTGGACTCGTAATCTGTCCGCCCGCCTGCATTGCCGCGTGAGGAACTAAAGTAGAACAATCTGCTCTCGTCCCCCTTGCGCTGCCACGTGATGAATACTACGGATTTGTATGGTTCTCGCCCCTCTGCGTTCAGACGCGGTGAGCAAAATGGAATCGCATGTTTTCGGCCCTAAATTGAAATAATATGTTTTATGATTCGCCACTCCGGGGTGCCACATGGAGAGCAGAGTGGAACCGTTTTTTCTGCCCCCCCGCATCGCCACGTGACGAATGGAGTAGGGTTGAATTGTATCAACTCCTTTGCGTTGCCACGCGACGAGGAATAATGCCTTTTCGCCCTTTTGGGTGGCGACTTGCCGACTACATTGAATGTGTATGTGTTTGGCCGCCTTCCCCCCGCCCCCTGCGTTGCCACGTGACGGATATTGTGCACCGAAGTGGGGTGGCATGTTCCGCTCCCCTTCATTGCTATTTGGAAAGTATGAAAAGTATAAACGAATTTTCTACACGCTTTTGCGTTGCCACGTGACGTGTAGCGTGTATGTGTGTTGTGCCCCTCTACGCTCCCATGTGGCAAATAGAGTGGACTGTTTTCTTCGCCACCATGCGTTGCCACGTCAGGGATAACGTCGAATCATGTCTTTCTGTCAGCCCCCCCCCCCCTGCGTCGCCACGTGGCCAGCAACGCGGAATTGTATTTTGTCCGCCCCCCCTGCGTTGCCACGTGACGAATCATGCAACACAAGACATTCTCAACCCCTTTGTGTTGCCACGTGACGTGTAGCGTATACGTGTAGTTGTTTCCCCCCTCTACGCTGCAATGGCGACTAGACTTGAACGTGTTTTCGCCTCCCCCCCCCTGCTTTGTCACGAGACGAAGAAAGTAGACTGGTGTTTTTGTTCACCCCCTTTCCCTGCGTTGCCACGTGGCGAGCAAAGTGGAATCGTATCTTATACCCCCCCCTGCAATCTCCACGTGACGAACCAAGTACGCAGAAGAGTATGCTCTCAGCCACTCTGCGTTGCCACGTTATGTATCGCGTATGTGTATTTGCTTCGCCCTTCTACGCTGCCATGTGGCGGCTAGAGTCGAATGTGTCTGTTCCGCCCGCCCCCCCATCCCCCCCTGCGTTGCTACAGAACGAATAACATACAATAATGTTTTGTTTCTAGCCCCCCCTGCGTTGCCGCGTGGCGAGCGAAGTGGAATCGTATCTTGTCCCTCCCTCCTTGCATTGAAACGTGACGACTAATCGAGTAGAGTACTATATTCTCAGCCCGTTGCGTTGTCACGTAACGTATGGCGTATAGGTGTATCAATGTTGCCCCTATACGATGCCATATGGCGACTAGGAGTGGAATGTGTTTGTTCGCCACCCTGCGTTGCCACGTTACCTTCTCCTCCTCCTCATCCGCCTCCTCCTCCTCTTCCTCCCTCCTCCCCTCCCCTCCTCCTCCCACTTCCTCGTCCTCCTCCTCCTCCGAACCTCCTCCATCCTCCCCCTCTTGGGGCATTACGGTATGACGGCCTACCCAATCCTTTATTCCGCTGCATGCTCTTCCACGACCCTGATCAAGGCAACTCGCCGGGGCATCGTTTCTGGATGAGCTGGTGAGGTTACGCGAAGCGTGTAGAACATGAACTCGGACTGAGACAAATCGGGAATCCCTGAGAACTGGCGGAACTGAAGGATGCGTCGTGCACCGCGGCCGCTCCAGAGCGTCTCAGCACGCTGTGGAGCGGCCTGCCCGAATACCCAGATCTCCGACATCATATTTCCGCGTGGACCCCCGAATGTCCAGAACCCTTCCCCGAGAACGGCTCTTCTCCCGAGTCGCTCGCTTCTTGTCGGTCCCAGGGCCCAGTGAGGGCTCACGGAAGCCGACGATCATCGCCCAAGCCTTGCCGTCGTGTCTTTTCCACGACGCGAGGGGGTCCAGGCAACTACCCCTTACCCCCCCCCCGGCGGGGGCCGCGCAAGCGGCTGGCCTTGAGAGGGTTGGCCGCGGTGGCGGCGGCGTCCTTGGAGGAGTCAATAGCGCCAGATGCGCAAGCCGTCGAAGGTCGCGTGGACTTCTTGGGTCGACAATGGACCCCCCCCTGGCCGCACCTCCGGCGCCGCCCCTGGAGAGTAGGAGGAGGGAGGAGGGAGGAGGGAGGAGGGAGGAGGGAGGGGAGGAAGGGAGGAGGGAGGAGGAGGGGGAGGAGGGAGGGAGGGAGGGAGGGAGGGAGGGAGGGAGGGAGAGGAGGGAGGAGGAGGGAGGAGGAGGAGGAGGAGGAGGGAGGAGGAGGAGGAGGAGGAGGAGGAGGAGGAGGAGGAGGAGGAGGAGGAGGAGGCGCGCCGCCCGCGCTGGTGCGCCAGGGGAGGGGTCCCAGCTCCCCTCCAGTGGCACGGGGAGCGCGCCAGGGGCGGCGCGGGAGGCGCCGCCGGGGAAGCCCAGCGCCGATCCAAGAAATCCGCGCGGAGCTCAGGGAAGTTCATGTTTGTGCAGTTCTCTCTTCTTCGACTTCCTTCTCCCTCCTCCCTCCTCCCTCCCGCTCTCCTCCTTCCCTCGCTTCCCCTCTCACAGACACGCGAGCACACATTATGCAGTCACGTGCTGTGCAGATTTGCCTGCCAGGTCCCCGCAGGGGCTCGATTTTTTCCATCAGGACAAGCAGATCGCGAGGGGGGGGGCAGCGGGGCCTCATAGAAGTGGCATGAAAGCTGCCTCGGCGAGCGTCACCCCCTTCTCCTCCAGGGTGCGAGTCTGCTCTTCTGAGGTACTTAGTCACACGACTGAACCTAGACAGCGAAGAAACCACACCGAAAGGCTGGAAAAAGTCCGCTGTCTAGTACGATCGCAAAGCGCTGCAGCCTCGAATTATACGACGGCCTGGAAGCAGACTCTTGTATAACAAGGCCAGCGCCCGTAAGACTCGTCCTCCTCGTCCTCCTCCTCTTCTGCCTTTTCGCCCTCGTCTACCCCCTCGTCCTCGTGGTCGTCTCACTCCTCATCTCTCCTCGCCCTGGCTCAGGACTCCCGAGTCGGGCGAGAACTGGAAGCAGGCGACAGCAGAACCGGAGCAATCTGCGGCGCTAGTGCGCACGGAGATCTCGGAAGCTTCTAGGGAAGCTCCTCGGACGATGCTGCATCACAGCCGGGCCACAGCGGGCACTGCCAACTCCCTGCTGCCTCGCCGAAGCGCAGACCTGGGTGCAGGGGGCGGCCTGCCGTGGCCAAGCTGGCACGCCGCCGGGGGCGACGCCAGCATCCTTCGCGTGGGCGAGCTCAGTGCTTCGCCGACGGCAGCTCGGTCGCCACCACGCGGTGCGCTTGGGCCGCCGACTCCGTCGCCGCGGCCGCCCGCTTCGCGTTCGCCATGTACGCCGTCACCTTGTTGACCTCCTCTTTGTAGGTGTAGCCCGCGTCCCAAGGGACGGCCCCTGCCTTCTGATCGGTGTACTCCAGCTTGGGCGGGGGCGCCGACTTGCACCACGAGGGGACTGGGAGGCCGCGCCTCTCGAAGTACGCAGGGTTCACCCACACATGGTCCATGTAACCAGAGCGCGGCTCGACATAGTTGATCCAGTACGCGTCCAGGCCACCGATGTAATTGAAGGAGGCGTTGTGCATGATCTCAAAGATGAGCTCTTCGGTAGCGTCTTTGGACCTGTGCTGAGCGAAGAACTGATAGCCACGACCAGTACGACGACCATCGAAGCGGACCAAGACGACCCCGAACTCGATGTTCTTCCCCGAATAAAGGAAGGTTTCATTCAGGACCTCTGCCTCATAGTGGCCATTGTGTACGGCCCAGAAGTCGATAGTCTTACGGCCGCCCAACTCCTCCATGAAGGTAGGAATGTTGTAGGCCGGGACGAAGTGACCACTCTCCATGTCGATTACGCCCTCGGTGTCGAAACCGATCTGCGTGGCGTTCCAGGTCGGAGACACACACCCGAGGAATATCCACGCTTTCCGCAACTTGCCCCACAAATTTGCGAAATTGTAGATTAGGGGCTCAATTATGAGGCCGCGCCAGCCGGTGAGCTCGAGCAGAAGCGTGTAGCTGTTCGTCTCGCCATCCCCGCCGTGGGTGTCCAAGTAGAAGCCGTTGGTGACGTTCTCGAGCACCTGCGTTATGAGCTTGACGTCCTGCCAAGCGCTGCTAAAGGTCTGGATATTATTCCCAGACTCCAGGCTGTACTCGACGTAGTGGGGGACGTCGAGCGTGGGCATAGCCGAGTACTCGTAGAGAGGCTTCGAGTCGCCCCGCATGCCGATGCCCCAGGGCAGCTCGGAGCCCTCGCCCTGCTCCTCGCCCGCCCTCTGGAACTCGTCGGAAGGCTGGAACACGTCGCTGTCCGCGAAGTCCAGGAGACTGGCAACACCATTCGCGTGCCCGTGCGTGTGCCTCGACTGCCATGCCAGACGGACGTCTCCTGGCGGCATGATCGCGGGCCGCCTCGAAGATGCGTTCTCGAGATGGCGGAAGAAGTCCAGGGTCTGATGCGACAGGGCCGAGCTGAACCCGTCAGCCTTGCCGCCCGCGTGCCCAGCGTCCGAATGGAGGGCGATGCCCCCGGCCATGGGGGCGCACAGCGCCAGCAGCAGCGGGGCCACCATGGCGCCGATGGAAGAGCTTGGCTACGGGTGATGGCAGAGTGAGGTTACGTAGTAGTTCTGGGTGAGTGTGAGAGTACTGTGCCCGACTTGGCTTGAGCCTGAACGGCTACGGACCCCGCAAAGGGCTCGGCCTCGGAAGGATCCTCGCGGGAGCGGGTGCGCGCACCCTCTCGGGAGCCTCGTGGGAGCTCCGGAGGAGAAGCCTCGCCACCAGCGGAGGAGGGGGGGGCGGTTCCCTCGGGCGCGGGGGGGGTCCGCAGGGGGCGGTTCCCAGGTCCGCGTCACGATCGCAGGGCGTGGAAGGCGTGGCAGTTCCCCGACACCAGAGAGGAGTGCGCGGGAGTGGTTACCCTATCGGTGCAACGCTCGCACAGCGTGGCAGGCGTTGCAGTTCCGCGAGGGCAAAGGTGGTGCGCGGGGGGCGGTTCCCCTACCTGTGTCACGCTCGCGGGGCGTGGCAGGCGTTGGATTTCCACGACCCCAGGAGGGATGAGCAGGGGTTGGGCTCATCACGATATCAGTGCAAGTATCGAAGCACATGGAACGCAACATTTTGTTCACCTCATTTCTGACCCTCAGCCCGGGGACCATGAGGCCATCTGATGTCTGCCCCACTTCCAGGGCCAAATCTTCGCAAATCTGTACGCTACCGTCCCTCGCTGCCCTTCCCCCCTACACGCTGGGCAAAGAAGCGGGTCGCGAGCCCCAAGGCAAGGGCGTCCCGGCCTCGCTGGGGAAATCCCTCAGAAAGAAGGGGAGGATAATCAGGAGACTATCAGCGGGATGAGGAGCAGCAGCAGGACGCCGAGTAGAAACAGCAGGAGAATGAGGACGACCAACGATGCCTGGATGGGCGGAAAACAACGAAGAGAAGGATGCGGACGATGAGAAGAAGGGTGAAGACGAAGATAATAGTGGACGACGGGGAGGACGTGGCTTGGAGTCCGATTTCGCAGCTGGTATGGGTGATGCCAGGGTACCTACACACGTGAGCACGACAGGGGAGGACTGAGCTGGACAAAGACGGTGATGTGAAGAAGGAGGAGGAAGAGGAGAAAGAAGTGCACGCCAAGGCTCCCGAGGTGGACTTGTGCGGCTGCAATTTCCACAAGTTCTACACCATGGGATCCCTCCAGATGCTTACGAGCGCTCTCCCCAGACGTAGCTGGTTTTCGCACGAAGCGCAGCTCCAGAGACACGTCTCGCGCATCAGCAAGAACTGTGATCAAATCGCACTACACCTAAACGCGTGAAATGACACACGGCATGAGAAGAGAAGATGCGGAAGATTAGGAACAGGAGGAGTGGAAGGAGAGCGAAGAAGGAAAACGCACAACATACGGCAAAGCATCCGTCCGCCCTCTGCCCAGGTCGTCCAATCGTGGGTTTATGCACCCCGGTGCCCTACTCAGCCGCAGCCCATTAACCCAATACTGGACGAGAAGAGGTGGTCCTGAACTGGGGTCGGCACTGCAACAACAGCGTACTATGCGAAGCAGGGCAGCACGATGAGGAAACAAAACGATCAGGAAGAGGAAGGAGGGCAAAACACTCGGTGCCACATCCAATGTGTGGCCCACCACGGGGGACTACGAGCGGCGCCGACCACGGAGCGACCAAGGTGTTTGATTGCTGAGGGCAGGGAATCGAGCTCCCAAGCTTCCTAGTGGCAGTGGGTCCGATAGAGTCGGCCTTTAGGCGGAGGGGAAGGAAGCCTGATCTCCGACGACGTGAGCTTGTCACTGCGCAAGACCTGGAGTCTTCGATCCCGCCAGCAGGACCACCTTTTAGCCGCGCGTCGTCTGGTTTGCGGGTGCTGGGGACGGATGGCATCCCCTGGACGCCAACATTGTCTGGAAAAACGCCCGTCATGATTGAGTTGCTCACGACGCCCAGGAATCCCAGGACGAGAACGAGCATATCTGCTGAAAGCGGCCACGATAACCCATCCATATCAGTGTGTCCAGCTGCGTCAAGTCGTGGCCCTGGGGGCCCCCCAACAGGTCCCAAAGGGGTGATAAGCGTACCGAGAAGATGCTGATACCCGCATAAGGTATTTCTACACCACCACTACCACTGGCCAAGGCCACTCTGGGCCGTTGCATGGCACATACGCCCCCCTTAGCCAGAGCCAGGAAGGTCTGTAGACATCCCAAGGCTCAAGATCCAAAGTGGCTATTGCCAGGCATGGTGGTGGTGTATGCATGCTCTACAGATTACACACTTGTTTGCGTTCGTACGCATATTTGCATCTCTACATATACACATGCACGAATGTATGGGTGACCCAAAAGGGGGTCCAGCTGACCCAAAAGGGGGTCCAGCTGACCCAAAAGGGGGTCCAGCTGAAAGGGGTGCCAGCTGGGAAACCCATGTCTGTGTGTTTCTTGCCCTCGCCGCAAACAACAACGGGGGCGAGACGAGGCCCAGCCGGCATGGGTGGCAGCACGGCACCCCCTGGAGAGAGGGGCAGCCTGCCACGGCCCGGAGGGTGCGAAAGCACGACGGGGAAGGCAGAGAGACCGCAGGAGGGAGCGGAGCGAGGAGGAGGCGGAAGGAGGCGGGAGGAGGAGGAGGAGGAGGAGGAGGAGGAGGAGGAGGAGGTGGAGGAGGAGGAGGAGAGGAGGAGGAGGAGGAGGGGAGGAGGAGGAGGAGGAGGAGGAGGAGGAGGGAGGAGAGGAGGAGGAGGAGGAGGAGGAAGGGCGACGGACAGAAGAGGCCAGGACGACACCTGGGGGGACGGCCCACGGTGAGAGGCGACGCGAAGCTCGGCGAGACTCCGGTCGTGGCGACCATGGCGCAGCGGTATGGGCACCTTCTCCTCCGTTGACAGACCCTCCTCCTCTCCTCCTCCTCCTCCTCCTCCTCCTCCTCCTCCTCCCCTCCTCCTCCTCCTCCTCCTCCTTCCTTCCTCCTCCTCCCCCTCCTCCCCCTCCTCCTCCTCCTCCTCCTCCCCCTCCTCCCCCTCCCCCTCCCGTTCCCAGCCTGGGGAGGCCTCGCCAGCCGCCGACGGCCGACGACGCCGACGACGCCGACGTCGGCGGCGGCGGCCGCGCCGGCGGCCTGCCAGGCCCGAGAGCCCCCGCGGCGCACTCGCCGCCCCCGCGGCCCCTCGCCTCGCCTGGCGGGATCGGCAGGGGAGGGGCGGCAAGCCGGCCTGAGGAGGAGTTCTTCCTCGTCCTCCTCGGGCCTCCTCCTCCTCCTCCTCCTCCTCCTCCTCCTCCTCCTCCTCCTCACACTTCCCCCAGTCTTGTTGTAACGTGTTTGTAACTTTCCACCTGCTAGTATTCCTTGTTTGTAACTTCCCCCAGTCGCACCCCCGAGGCCGGTCGAAAGGGCGGGTCGGGCATGTCGCCTGAGACTTTCACACCATGTGTGATCCCGGGAATTGAAATCTGCAGCATTTTCTCGGCTGGACGGCGGGTCGGTTTCAGAATGTGAATATCGCCTTAGCGCCGCGCACATTTGCCTGAAAAGTTTGCAGCCGCTTCACGGATGGATGGTGGGTCGTTTCCAAAATGTGGTTCTCGCCTTAGCACCGCGCATTCGTCTCAAGAGTTCGCAGCAGCTTCACGGATTGAGGGCGGGTCTTTTTCAGAATGTGGCACTCGCCTTAGCGCCGCGCACAGTCGTCTTGAAAGTTCGCAACAGCTCCATGGATGGAGAACGGTTCATTTAAATATGGTTCTCGCCTTCGCGCCGCGCACATTCGTTTTAAGAGTTTGCAGCAAGTTCTAATGGTTCATATCCCCAAAACTGTGTTTTGGCACGATGTCGGACTGTCTAGGCGCAACAATTCGTTGATTCGAAGTGTTGAATCCTAGAATCCTAGAAATGGTTTCTTGGCACGATTCACGACAATCAAAACGCAGCATAAACTTACGGTGATTCGCGGCGTTGAAATCGCAGGAAACGCATTCTGGCAGAATTCAGGATTCTCAGCGGTTGTCTCCCAACCGGGCATTCCCCTCGATGAAAGCGAATCCTTGCAGAGGCCTGCGAAGAAGGGAGCTTGGAGTGAGGGTTTGATGGAGTATCGGTGATACGTCTTGGGCTCACAGTGGTCTTCCTCCTCCTCCTCCTCATCATCATCAACCCCCTGACGCCTGACACCTGTGATAGCTGCACTGCCGACTGACAACCCCCCCCCAAGGCTTGTCGGCCCTGGAGCGCTTGCTCAAATCAGAGCCCGGCGACTCCTGGAGCACCGCTCCCGAGGGCCGCTGGCTCGCGCAGAGAAGATGCAACAGGCTAAGGGTTACAGAACGACGGGGGGAGGAAGAGAAAGTGGGGGGAGAGCACCATGACCCCGAAGGGGGAGAGGGAAGATAGAATTCGCCGGCCCAACGGGCCAGGGCGTGCTAAGATCTCCGGTAACTGGTTAACAGTATTAACAGTATTTCT
>CAUYUJ010000442.1:77500-97500 GCA_963575745.1 Prorocentrum cordatum
CCCCCTCCTCTCTGTCGCACGCCGAGGGCCGGCCAAAGCGGGACGAAACGGGCGACGTCGGCCGGCTGCCCGCCCTTCTCTCACTGGTCGACGCCCACCTTCTTCACGCACTGGAAAGTAACGTAAGAGACGAAGTGGGAGTCGCAGAGGAAGACTGCCACCAGCTTGCCGACGGCCCCGAGCACGCAAATGACGATCGCGACCCCCACATAGGTCCCGAGTCCGAAGCCGAAGCAGCTGAAAGAGTCCTTGGCCTTGCCGAGGGCCCCGCCGGCGCTCAAAGCGAAGGAGAACAAGCACTTCGCGGTGCCGAATGGGGTCAGGTTGTCAGCCTGGGACGCTACAAAGGCGACAGTCAGGAACATTGCTGGGGCGTTTTCGAAGAGAACGTTGCGGGCGGCAGAGAAGACGACGCGCCTCTCGCGTGGCGTTGGAATTCCGTCCTGGGAAGGGGCCAGCGCCTCGGCGATCTCCAACATCAGCCGGGTTGATGTTAGCGCACCAGCCCACTCCGCTGCGATCGCCAAGTGCTCGTATGCCAGGGAGCTCGCACCCCGCTGACCGTCGAGGGCCACGCAAAAGCCGAAAGCACCTTGCAACAAGTAAACCATGATGAGCACGGCGGCAAACAGATACCATAAATGCACGTGCTGGGCGGCCGCGCCCAAAGCCGGCACGTCCTTCCAAGACTCCGCGTACTGCCCTGCGATGAGGGCGTCGCAGTCCTTAGCTTGTGCAATCTGCACCGCGTCGGTGAAGATGTCTAACATCAACGTCGCGCTGAAGGCCTTCAGCACGAGGGGGTGCTGCAAGTATACCAGAGAATCGACTGTTTTGAGAGCCTCCATCACGTAGCGGTTGCCTGTGCTCTTGTCACGGACGCGCTGGATCACGGACCGCTCCTTCACGAGGACAAAACCAACGACGGCAACGGGAATCGCATACCAAGCGACCGGAAGGCCGGCACTGCACGTGCTCGTAAACCATGCCACGCCTAGCATGAGCAAGCTGGAACCCCACAGCACTTGCCCCATTTGCAGGAACGCCGCCCGCAGCTCTTCGGACAACTCGGTCAACTGGGGCTCGAGGCCGTGGGGCCGAGCTTCGCAAGCTTCACAACCACCACCACCTCCAGCGCTTTGGCCATCTTCACGATGTGATGCGGCCGCCAAGGGCTCGTAACTATCAGGCATGCTGCTGGGCAACCTGGATGCCCCGTGGGCGAAGCTCCGCTAGCGTGCTGGAGGGGGCAAGCGCGCAAACCCATCTCAGAAGCTTGCACCAAAATGGCTACGGATCGGAGGCCCAGCACCATCTTCAAAGCAACACGAGGCGAAACCGATTCTTGAGTGCAAGACTTGTGGGGAGGGGTGGGGTGGGGTGGGGTGGGGTGGGGTGGGGTGGGGTGGGGGCGGGCGGGCCGGGCGGGCCGGCGGGGCGGGGCGGGCCGGCCGGGCGGGTCGGGCAATGGGGCGGGCGGGGCTGGTCGGGCGGACGGGCGGGCGGCGGAGGGCGGGTCCGGGCCCCCCCTCCCCACCCCACCACCGCCCCCCCTCCCCCCGAGGGGGGGGGGTTGGGGAAGGGGGGGTGGGGCGGGGTGGGGGGTGGGGGGGTGGGGTGGGCTGGGGTGGGCTGGGGTGGGGTGGGTGGGGTGGGGTGGGCTGGGTGGGCCTGGGTGGGCGGGGGTTGGGGTGGGGTGGGGTGGGGGGCGGGGTGGGGTGGGGTGGGGTGGGGGGGTTGGGGTGGGTGGGGTGGGGTGGTGGGGTGGGGTGGGGTGGGGGGGGGGGCTCGGTCCGGGCGGGTCCGGACGGGCGGCGGGCGAGCGGAGGCTTTGTCACCGACCCCATCCCGCCGACCCCACCCAACCCAACCCACCCAACCCCCACCCCACCCCACCCCCCCATCCCACCCCACCCCACCCCACCTACTTCTCCGCATCCTCCTTCTCGTCCTCGTCCTCCTCGTTCTGCTCCTCCTCCATCTCCCCCTTCCCTCCCTCTCCATCCTTCCCCTCACCGCGGCCCTCCCTCCTCTTTGATGTATGCTTACGGGTGCTATTCTGAACAGATTCCAAAGCAGTGCTTGCAATCAGGGGCTCTGCCTTGGGCTGCCCTAATTATTGGATGGGTGTGGCAGGGATTCGCCGGGTGCCCATCTGCTGGCCTGATCCTCCTCCTCCTCCTCCTCCTCCTCCTCCTCCTCCTCCTCCTCCTCCTCCTCCTCCTCCTCCTCTCGGGTCGGGCGAAAGGGGGGGATAGCAAAGGGGGGGTTTGAGAATCAGCTCGCGTAGCTGATTTTCCGGGCGCCTCCCGGCGCCGCAGGCGGCTATGTATCGAGGAATGGGCCCCTCGGCGAGGCCGAAACCAGCTGCATGCAGCAAGTTTCGCAACCCCCCCTTTCCCAATCCCCCCTTTCGTTCGGCCCGATCCTCCTCCTCCTCCTCCTCTTCCTCCTCTTCCTCCCTCCTCCTCCACCGTCGGGCTTCCTCCCCCCCCTCCTCCTCCTCCTCCTCCTCCTCCTCCTCCTCCTCCTCCTCCTCCTCCTCCTCCTCCCCCTCCTCCTCCATCCCAGCTGATCGCGCCTGCCGCAGCCGCGGGCGGCGGGCCCCCGAGCAGGCTCTGGCCGTCCAGGGCGGGGGCCGAGCCGCCTTCCAGGAAGCGGGGAGGGCGGCCCAGGCCGGGCGACCGTCGGGTCGCGCACGAAGGGCGGCTCGTGGACGACTACGGACGACGGACGACGCACGACTGACGACGACGGACGGCGACGGCGGACGGCGGACGGCGGACGGCGGACGGCGGACGGCGACGGACGACGGACGACGGACGACGGACGACGGACGACGGACGACGGGCGACGGGAGACGGACGACGGACGACGGACGACGGACGACGGACGACGGACGACGGCGACGGCGACGACGACGACGACGACGACGACGACGACGACGACGACGACGACGACGACGACGACGGACGACGCACGACGGACGACGACGACGACGGACGACGGACGACGGACGACGACGACGACGACGACGACGACGACGACGACGACGACGACGACGACGACGACGACGACGACGACGACGACGGACGACGGACGACGGACGACGGCGGACGGCGGACGACGGACGGCGGACGACGGACGACGGGCGAAGGACACGACGGACGACAGACGACAGACGACAGACGATGGTGCACGACGGACGCCGCCTTCCTGGCACATGCGCCACGCCCTCGTCGTGCCCTCATGCGCGCACACGCGAAGGCGTCGTAAGCGTGGGTCCCATCGCAGCTAAGTCGATTCCCTCCCCTTTTGCCCCTCCCTGACGGGGGGAGGGAGGGGGTCCCGGGTCAGAATACCACCCCCCCCTGGGGCCCCGGCGTCCAGGGGGGTCCCAAGGGGGGGTCGCCAGCGGCGGTCCTGGGAGAGGTCCCGCCTTCAAGGTGGGCGGCACTGGCCGTACATCCGCGGACTCACTGGCTGGGCCCCTGGGCCGCGATCCGGCGAATACGTATCGTCTGTTTTCCCAAGCCGCGCCCTGCGCAGAGATTGCACCTGCGACAGCGTATCTGCGGGATCGCGCCCCGGAATCCAAACCGTGAGGGCGCGGATACGGTCGGCGTCGGGTCGCGCATGGGGCGAAACGTTAGCAGCAACGAGGAGGCAGGACGCTGAGCTGCAGCAGCTTTCGCACCCCCGAGAAGTTCGGCCGGACCTCCGAGAATTCTAGACGCTTCGCGTAACCCCACCAGCCCATCCAGAAACGATGCGGGGAAGGGAAGTGGGCAGCACACAGAGGAAGGGTCCCCCAGTGGAGGCCTCTTGGAGCGTCTTGGGGGCCTCTTGGCGGTTCCGGACGCCTCTTAGAGCGTCTTGGGTGCCTCGGAGAGCTCTTTGGGGCCTCTTGGGAGGCTCTTCGGGCCTCTTGGAAGCCTATGGGGCGCCAGTTGGGGCCTCCTGGGGCCTCCTGGGCGCCTCTCGGGGCCCTCCTGAAATGCTCCTAGGAGCCTTGGGAGCGTTCTTGGAGCCCTCTTGGGCCATCTTGGAGTCATCTTGAAGCCTCGAATGGTCATCCGAAGCGAAACAGCGAGAAAGCCCAACATATTATTTTTCCTTAGGTTTCGGGAAGATGTTGGCCTCTTCGGGGCCTCCTGGGGGAGCCCTTTGGCCACTTGGAACCGTCTTGAAGCGGTCTTGGGGCCTCTTGGAACATCGTGGGAGCCATCTTGAAGCATCTTGGGATATCTTGAGCCATCATGGAGGTCATCTTGGGCTTCCCCAGGCGCTCTTGGAGTCATCTGAAGCAGTGCCCCCCCAGGAAGCCCAAATGTGGCCAAAACCTTAGTAACATCAGTGATGTTGGCATTGTCGCCGAGCCTTTGGGGGGCCTCTTGGGGCCTCGTGGGGGTCTCTTGGGGGCCTTTGGGGGGCATCCTGGGTGCTTCTTGGGGCCACATGGGCCATTTAGGGTGGGGCCATCTCAAAGCCTCTTGGGGCCTCCTGGGCGCCTCTTGGGGTCATCTTGGAGGAGATCGATCACAGGAGGGAGGGGGGCGAAATTAGCCTCCCCCCTTCAGGAAGCCAAAATGGGACCAAAACCGTCGTAAAACCAATGATGTTGGCTTCCTCGCCGAAGCCGTTTTGGACGCTCCAACGCGTCGCGGACCCCCCCGTCCAGGTCCAGGGGAGGGGGTGGGGGGAGGGGTCAAGACTCCCTCCCCGCCCGCAAGCCGTTTCGCTCACCCCCACCCGCCCTCCCAACACATTCGTAGCACCCGAACCTGACCCGAGCCGCAGCATATTCAGCAGTCGTCTTTGGATGGGCAACACCTGGGGGCGAATCCGCCGCCGCCGCCGGCGCCGCCTCCGCCGCCTCCGCCGCCGCCGCCTGCCGCCGCCGCCGCCGCCGCGCCGCCGCCGCCGCCGCCGCTGTCCGCCGCCGCCGCGCCGCCCGCCGCCGCCGTCAGCCGCCGCTGCCGCCGCGCCGCCGCCGCCGCCGCCGCCGCCGCCGTCGCTCCCGCTGCCGAATCGCCGCCGCCGCAGCCGCTGCCGCCCGCAGCCGCTGCCGCCACTGCTGCCGCCGCCGCCGCCGCCACCGCCGCCGCCGCCGCCGTCGCCGCCGCCGCCGCCGCCCCCGCCGCCGCCGCCACCGCCGCCGCCACCGCCGCAGCCGCCGCAGCCGCTGCCCCCGCCGCAGCCGCCAAGTGTACTCTGTATTGTTTTTTGACAGGGATGGTGGGGGGAGACCGCATCGGGTTCGCTGTGCATGCTCCGAATTTGGAGGCAGAGTGTGTTTTGCACTGTTTTCACAAGGGATTGTGGGGGGGTGCCCGCATTGTCCCTGGTTGGCTCCCAGTCGCCAGGGGGAGGGGGTGTATATTAATAGGGAACAGTGATGAACAGTGATAAACCCCTCCCCGAATGGGAAGTAAGCGGGACAACATAAAAAAACACTCTAGACCACCTACGCCCAAAGGGCTGGTAGGATTTACGCTCACTACGCTCTTGCTTCTTCGATGCTAGGCTGAGCTGCAGCAACTTTCGTACCCCCCTCGTTCCAATCCCCCAACGTCGCCCGACCCGAAGATCGGGCTGGACGACACTGGGGTCAAAGCCGGGTCGGCGTCGGGTCGCTGGGTCGGTCGGGAGCGGTGTGGCTGGGAGAGCGGCCCAGCTGGTCGGCGTCGGGTCGCGCACGAGCAGACGCTCTTGTGCGATAATAATTGGGGCGATCGGCGCAATCCTAACGTAAACCCCCGCGTAGACGCAGGACACAGCGCGCCGCAGCCCCCGCGCTTCACGTGGACCACCTCGCCCTCGCACTGCGGGCAGGCTCGCCACACACAACGGCCGCCAGCCGTGGCGCCTCACTCCTCCTCCTCCTCCTCCTCCTCCTCCTCCTCCTCCTCCTCCTCCTCCCTCCTCCTCCTCCTCCCTCCTCCCTCCTCCTCCTCCTCCCTCCTCCCTCCTCCCTCCTCCCTCCTCCCTCCTCCTCCTCTGAGGGGCCACGTTAGGAGGCAGCCGGCTCCGGAAGGGAAGGCCTCGGCCTGGCACCGGCGACATAAGCGCCGTCGCCGGTGCATCGGCGGCGGGTCCCCGATGGCGAAGCCGAGCGCACCCGGGCGCGGCGGGCTACCCGGGCCCACCCGGGCTACCCGGGAGGAGGAGGAGGAGGAGGAGGAGGAGGAGGAGGAGGAGGAGGAGGAGGAGGAGGAGGACGACAGTGGCAGTCATAATTGCGAAGCCGAGCGCACCCGGGCCCTATCGGCGACCAGTGGGCGATTGGGGGTCGATGCCTATCGTCGGGGCGTTGACCTAAGGAACCCTCGGGGATGGACAGACCCCCCTTTAGTAAAGCGTGGTTTCGTGAAAACGACCTGAGGCCCAGACCTGGCTTGCGCAAGCGTGGAACATAGCGGCCACGGCGCCCTCTCGAGAACCGAAAACGACCAATTCACTAGTCGGCGTGTCACTGTTGGGGGTTCTGTCCACCCCCGAAACCCTAAATAAGGAACGAGGCTCCTTTTTTTCTTAAGTGAACCTTCGATGTCCTGTCGAAGACCTAAGGAAAGCCTGAGGCAAGCTGTGAAACACTTGAGGAACGCGGAGCCCCTCCCCAACGAAAAGGGTTCCTTCTTCAGGGCCCCGACTGTAGGGGGGGATGCATCGAACTGGAATCGGCGATACATCGACGATAGGTCGGCGATAGGCCCCCGATAGCGACACCACACCTTCCTGGGCGGGTTGGGGCTATCGGGCCCCTATCGGCGATCTGTGGGCGATTGGGGGTCGACCAGCCAACATCGGATCGCGAAATCGGATCGGATCGAAACGAACATCGAGTCAGGCTGCATCGCAAGACCAAACCAGGACCTGGACGAAATCGGACCGGGATGAATCGAAGATCTCCTGGGATACAGCGGCTCGGGAGGCTGTATCGGGCGCCGCGGCCGTTCCAAAGCGCTGCAAAGTGAGCCCTGGGTGGAGGAAGCAGGGAGACGGGAGAGGGGAGGGATGACTAGGGAAGGACGAGGAGACATGAGCAGCAGGAGAAGCAAGGTGAGGTGAGAGGAGGGAAGGAAGAGGAACAAGATGAGGAGCATGGAAGAAGGAGGGAGCCAGGAAGAAGGGAGGAAGCACACAGGAGGAGCGAGATGATGAGCAAGACGAGAAGCAGGAGGGAGGGAGGGATGAGCAACATCAGGAGGTGCAGGAAGTGCCGAGACGAGACGGGAGGAGGCGCCGCCTTAGGGATGGATGGATGGATGGATGGATGGATGGATGGATGGATGGATGGATGGATGGATGGATGGATGGAGGGGGGGAGTAATTAGGGGGCCGCATGCGAACCCTACCCCTACCCCCCACGACTTCTGAGGGCGAGGGTGGAGTTTCCGAGCGAAGTGGACCCCACCATCCCCCTCAGCCCCTGGTCCCCCGCCCGCGTTGCCCCCCCCCCCCCCCGCCCTCTGCCCCTGCGTCCCCGCCCCGCGTTGCCCCCTCCCCCCCCCTGCCCCTGCCCCCCGTGCCTCTGGTCCCTGCCCCCCCCTGCCCCTGACCCCCCTCCAACGCTGTGGATGCCACGACAGTGGACACCCGGACAGTCCGATCATTGAATCCAAAATCTGTTCAAGATGTAGGAGGCATGTTCTCAACATGCTCAGCACATGCCTCTAAACAGCTGGGAAATCATTTGGCAACATGCTTCCTCTCCGTGGATCGTCCTCCACAACCCCAACGTTGCCCCTGCCCCCTGCCCCCCGACCTCCAAGCGTTGACCCCGCCCCCCGCACCTGACTCCTGAAGGGGCCCCGGGACACACAAACAAATACACACAAACAAACATGTTCCCCCTATTGTCCTACATTGTTGGGGGTTTGGTCTTCCCCACCCCCCCCCCACGTCCCATATTTTCCCATCTTTCCCTGGGAGTCGACGATTCATTGTGTCTGTGTGTGTGTGTTTTTTCTCCCCCTCCTGACTGACCACCCTGGCCCTGACCGTGCCCTCCCTGACGTTGCTCCGGACCCCTGGCCCAAGGTGCCCCCAGCTATTTCGCTCCATTTCGGAGCCCCTGGGGCACTCTGGGCCTCGCTAGGGGTGCCCTGGAGGCCGCCTGGGCCACCCCGAGAATCCTGGGGGTACCTTGGGCCAGGGGTACTTCTAGCAGCACCCGACCCAAGCGTTGACCCCGCCCCCAGCACCTGACCACCCTGGCCCTGACCGGGGCCCTCCCTGACGTTGCTCTCCGGACCCCTGAGGCGCCCGGCCGTCTGCCCCGCACGGAGGGGGAGAGGAGCGGCAGTGGCAGCAGGAGAACGAGGAGGAAGGAACGGAGGGAGGAGAACTATGCGCAAACCAAGGTCGGGACGTTTTTTTACGCCCTCGAAAATACCCTAGGCTAGTCCCAAGATGCTCAAACATAGTCAACAAATAGCCCCTAGACGTTAAACACACCGACTCAATTATCCCGGCAAAGCAACCTAACAGCGATGTGTAAAAGCATATATGGAAGCATTCCCCTTAAGATTCAGATGAGAATCCAGTTGTAGAATTCTGCTGTTCTCGCAACCGCAGTCGCATTCGCGATGACAGACGCAGTGGCAACGGCAGTCGCAGTCACAGCCTCAGCCTCAGCCTGCCTCAGCCTCAGCCTCAGCCTGCTTCAGCCTCAGCCTCAGTCTGCCTTCCGCCTCGGCCTCAGCCTCAGCCTGCCTCAGCCTCAGCCTGCATCAGCCTCAGCCTCAGCCTCAGCCTGCCTCAGCATCAGCCTGCCTCAGCCTCAGCCTCAGCCTGCCTCAGCCTCAGCTCAGCCTGCTTCAGCCTCAGCCTCAGTCTGCCTTCAGCCTCGGCCTCAGCCTCGGCCTGCTTCTGCCTCAGCCTGCATCAGCCTCAGCCTCAGCCTCAGCCTGCCTCAGCCTCAGCCTCAGCCTGCCTCAGCCTCAGCCTCAGCCTGCTTCAGCCTCAGCCTCAGTCTGCCGTCGGCCTCGGCCTCAGCCTCAGCCTGCCTCACCCTCAGCCTGCATCAGCCTCAGCCTCAGCCACAGCCTGCCTCAGCATCAGCCTGCCTCAGCCTCAGCCTCAGCCTCAGCCTGCCTCAGCCTCAGCCTCAGCCTGCTTCAGCCTCAGCCTCAGCCTGCCTTCAGCCTCGGCCTCAGCCTCAGCCTGCCTCAGCCTCAGCCTGCATCAGCCTCAGCCTCAGCCTCACCCTGCCTCAGCATCAGCCTGCCTCAGCGTCTGCCTCAGCCTGCCTCAGCCTCAGCCTCAGCCTCAGCCTCAGCCTCAGCCTCAGCCTGCCTCAGCCTCAGCCTGCCTCAGCCTCAGCCTCAGCCTGCCTCAGCCTCAGCCTCAGCCTGCTTCAGCCTCAGCCTCAGTCTGCCTCAGCCTCAGCCTGCCTCAGCCTCAGCCTCAGCCTGCCTCAGCCTCAGCCTCAGTCTGCTTCAGCCCCAGCCTCAGTCTGCCTTCAGCCTAGGCCTCAGCCTCAGCCTGCCTCAGCCTCAGCCTGCCTCAGCCTGCATCAGCCTCAGCCTCAGCCTCAGCCTGCTTCAGCCTCAGCCTCAGCCTCAGCCTCAGTCTGCCTCAGCCTCAGCCTGCCTCAGCCTCAGCCTCAGCCTGCCTCAGCCTCAGCCTCAGCCTGCTTCAGTCTCAGCCTCAGCCTGCCTTAGCCTCAGCCTCAGCCTGCCTCAGCCTCAGCCTCAGCCTCAGCCTCAGCCTGCTTCAGCCTCAGCCTGCCTCAGCCTCAGCCTCAGCCTGCCTCAGCCTCAGCCTCAGCCTGCTTCATCCTCAGCCTCAGTCTGCCTTCAGCCTAGGCCTCAGCCTCAGCCTGCCTCAGCCTCAGCCTGCATCAGCCTGAGCCTCAGCCTAAACCTGCCTCAGCATCAGCCTGCCTCAGCCTCAGCCTACCTCAGCCTCAGCCTCAGCCTGCCTCAGCGTCTGCCTCAGCCTGCCTTCAGCCTCAGCCTCAGCCTCAGCCTCAGCCTCAGCCTGCATCAGCCTCAGCCTCAGCCTGCCTCAGCATCAGCCTGCCTCAGCCTCAGCCTCAGCCTGCCTCAGCCTCAGCCTCAGCCTGCTTCGGCCTCAGCCTCAGTCTGCCTTCAGCCTCGGCCTCAGCCTCAACCTGCCTCAGCCTCAGCCTGCCTCAGCCTCAGCCTCAGCCTGCATCAGCATTCAAAATGTGGCCCGGGAATGGAGTTCTGGGAACTCGAAGAACACGGAGTGGCCTACAGTTGGCTCCGGGCATTCAAAATCATGCCCAAGAATGGAATTCTGGGAACTAGAAAACCACGAAGTGGCCTACAGTTGGCTCCGGGCATTCAAAATCATACCCAGGGATAGAGTTCTGGGAACTCGAAGACCACGAAGTGGCCTACAGTTGGCTCCAGGCATTCAAGATCATGCCCAGGAATGGAGTTCTGGGAACTCGAAGACCACGAAGTGGCCTACAGTTGGCTCCAGGCATTCAAGATCATGCCCAGGAATGGAGCTCTGGGAACTCGAAGACCACGAAGTGGCCTACAGTTGGCTCCGGGCATTCAAGATCATGCCCAGGAATGGAGCTCTGGGAACTCGAAGACCACGAAGTGCGTTACTGTTGGCTAAAAAAGGAGTCCCCGGATTCCCGGGGCACCCTCCCCGGATTCCAGGGGCACACGTCCGGATCCCGCCCAGACCCCCCTGGGGAGTCATGATGCTCTCTTTTGACCCTACTAGAATAGAAACCTATCAGTCTTCGCTGTTATATAGGTAAAAATACCTGCTTTCAACGACCGATGGTAGAGGAAAGAGAGCTATGCACATACACCGATTCTGGCCAGGCCCAACCCGGAGCCCAGAACCGGTGCACACGCCCTCTGACCTTGGCCAGCAAGGTATATGCACCGATCCTGGGTCAAGGATGGGCGTTGTCAGGATCGGTGCATGTGCACAGTTCTCTTCGCCCGAAGAGACGAGGAGTGGGAGCAGGAGCAGGAATCAAGCTAGCCAGCTCGAGCGAGTCAAGCATGGCGTGCCCATTCCCACCCGCCCTCCCACAACATAAGAAACAGTGCTGGCGCAACTGGGGACCGAAGTCAGATCGGCAAGGTGGTTTGCCACAGCTGATGCAACCGCAATCGCAGTTACCGATGGGAAATTTCTGGCGCGTCTCAAAGACTGCGTTGGCATTTCAGCACGAGCCGAGGAGGCCCCAGGAAGCCTCAGGAGGCCACAGGAGGCTTCAGGAGGCCCCAGCGAACCCGATGAAATCCTAGGAGGCTTCAAGAGGGCCCATGAAGCCCCAGGAGGTTCCAGGAGGCTTCAGGAAGCCGTAGGAGGTGTCAGGAACCCCCCGGGAATCCCAGGAACCCCCAGGATGCCTCAGGAGGCCCCAGGATCCACGAGGCCCTGGGGAAGCCCCAGGAAGCTCCAGGATGTTCCAGGAGACCCTGGGAGGTCCCAGGGGGCCCTAGGCGCTCGACGAATTGGCGAGCGAAAAGTGTACGCCGCGCCTCAGAGGGAGCGCAACTTTCAGAAAACATGCGCGCGGCGCCGAAACGAGAGCGACATTTCGCCCTGTCGCGCGCGATGTGCACTGCGCCCCATTCCTGCCACGCATTTCGCAAAACCGACGACAAGAAAGTCCCCGCTGAGAAGAAGCATGTCGACTCTGTATTGGCTTTTGAGAGGTAGGATGGCCCCTCCCGCTTGGGGTTGCCCAAGACGTCCGCGCGCGATGTGCGCCGCGTCCCATTCCTGCCACGCATTTCGCATCGTCGACGACAAGACAAGCCATGTTGAGAGGAACAACTGAGATCTGTATAGATTTTTTACGGTCAGGATGGGAGGGCCCGGATTGACGTCTGCGCGCGATGTGCGCCGCGTCCCATTCTTGCCACGCATTTCGCATCGTCGACGACAAGACAAACCCTGTTGAGAGTAACCACGGAACCTTTGTATTGATTCTTTACAATCAGGATGGGACCACCCCGATGGGGCTGCTATCGGCCGGACAGAGCGGGGAGTAAAGGTATGCATATTCAAATAAGGAATAAGGATAGGAGTAGGAGTAATAGGAGTAGGGGTAGGAGTAGGATGACGATGGCGAAGAGGAGCAGGAGGAGGATGAGGAGGAGGAGGTCGAGTAGTATGATGATGATGCTGATGCTGATGCTGATGATGATGATGCTGATGATGGTGATGATCAGATGATGGTGATAAGATGATGATGATGCTGCTGATGATGATGGTGATGATGATGATGAGGAAGAGGAGGAGGAGGATGCGGAACAGGAGGAAGAGACAGAACAGGAGGTGGCGGAACAGGAGAAAAGCGGAGGAGGAGGCGGAGGAGGAGAAGGAGGAGGGGAGGCGGAGGAGGAGGCGGAGGCGGAGGAGGAGGACGATGACACGCCTGGAGCGATGCTCCAGGAGCTACCTGGCCCTTGTTTGATCAACCCCCCTAGGGCCGACTCGCCCTCGGGGGGGGGGAGGCTACGAGTGAAGACCTTGAAGTCACCAGGAACCAGGAACCAGGCGGAGGAGGAGGCGGCGGAGGCGGAGGAGGAGGGACCAAGCGGCGGCCCCAGCTGAAGAGCACGACGGCGCAAGCGCCCCGCCTTGCGGCCCGCCGGGCGCCCCCGCCGGCGCCGCTGGCTGTGCCGGCGGCGCGCCGGCCATGCGCCAGCACCGTCGTGGGGGGCCCCTCCCCGCGCTGCGGAACACGGGCCCGCCGCTGCCACGTCCGTCAGCCTACCCCACCTCCTCCTTCTCCACTTCCTCCTTTTCCTCCTCCGCCTCCTTGTCCTCCTCCTTGTCCTCGTCCTCCACCTCCCCCCACCTCCTCCTCCTCCTTTTTGTCCTCCTCCTCCTCCTTCTTGTCCTCCTCCTCCTCCTCCTCCTCCTCCCACCCCTCTTTCTCTTTTTCTTCTTCTTCTCCTTCTTCTTCTTCTTCTTCTTCTTCTTCTTCTTATCATTCTTATTATTTAAATCAGTACAAGTAATTTTGTTCGTATTATTTTCTTAGTCTTATTCTTGCATTATTAGTATAGTTATTATTATGATGATTACTATTATTATTACTACTATAACCATAGTATGATTATTATTGGTAGTAGTAGTAATAGTAGTAGTAGTAGTAGTAGTAGTAGTAGTAGTAGTAGTAGTAGTAGTAGTAGTAGTAGTAGTAGTAGTAGTAGTATAGTAGTAGTATGATAAGTATCATTACGGTTACTAGTATTATTATTACCGTTACTACTACTACTACTACTACTACTACTACTACTACTACTACTACTACTACTACTACTACTACTACTACTATACTACTAACTACTACTATTAGATGTTTCTTCTTCTTCCTCCCTCCTCCTCCCCCTCCCCCTTTTTCCTCCTCCTCCTTCTCCTCCTCCTCCTTCTCCTTCTTGTCCTCCTCCTCCTCCTCCTTTCCCTCCTGCCTGCCTTCTCCTCCTCCTCCCACTCCTCATCCTTCTCTTCTCTTCCTCCTCCTCCTCCTCCTCCCCCTCCTCCTCCTCCTCCTCCTCCTCCCCCTTTTCCTCGCCCTCCTCCTCCTGCTGCTCCTCCTCCTCCTCCTGACCACCACCACCACACCACCGCCACCGCCACCTCCACCCCCACCACCCCAAAACCCCCACCACGACCTTCATCAGCATCATCGTCATCATCATCAGCATCCTCATCCTCATCCTCATCCTCATCCTCATCCTCATCATCATAATCAGCATCACCATCAGCATCAGCATCAGCATCACCACCACCATCATCACTATCAGCATCATCATCGTCATCAGCATTATTATTATCATCGCCGTCATCCTAAATATAATCACGAACTTCATAGCCAACATCATCAGCAGCATCATCCCACACAACCACCCCCACCACCACAACCACCATCATCATCACCATCAGAAGCATCATCATGAGCATCGTCGTCATCATCATCGGCACCATCACCAACATCACCATCATAATCGTCGCCGGTCGGCATCATCGTCATCATCGCTACCATCACCATCTCCCGCACCATCATCATCACCAATATCACAATCACCATGATAAGCATCATCATCAACATCATCATCCTCATCATCAGCATTATCATCAAGCTCACCATCACCAACACGGTAACCATCGCGCTAACCATCATCACCATCACAAACACTTTCATCACCATAATCAGTACCATCCCCATCACGATGGGCATCACCATCATCACAATCACCAACACCATCACCAACCTCAGCAGCATCATCGTCGACAACATCATCGCCCTCCTCTTCCTCATCCTCTTCTCTTCCTCCTCTTCCTCCTCGTCCCCCTCGCCATCACCATCACCACCTTCACAAGCAGTTCTTCCTCCTCCTCCTTCTCCGCTCCTCCTCCTCTTCCTCCTCCTTTTTTTCCTCCCTCCTTCTCCTCCTCCTCCTTCTTTTTTTTCGTTTTGTTCCTCCTCCTCCTCCTCCTCCTCGCCATCACCATCACCACCTTCACAAGCAATTATTCCTCCTTTTCCTCCTCCTCCTCCACAGGCCTTTCCTCCGCCTCCTCCTCCTCCTCCGCCTCCTCCTCCTCCTGTTCCTCCTCCTCCTTCTCTTGCTCCTCCTCCTCCTCTTCCTCCTCCTCCACTCCTCCTCCTCCTCCTGATCAGCAGCAGCAGCATCAGCATCAGCATCAGCATCAGCATCATCACCATCATCATCATCATCAGCATCACCAGCAGCATCATCATCATCATCATCATCATCATCATCATCAGCATCAGCATCAGCATCAGCAGCAGCATCATCATCATCATCATCATCATCATCATCATCATCACCATCACCATCACCATCACCATCACCATCACCATCACCATCATCATCATCATCATCGTCATCATCATCATCATCATCATCATCAACATCAGCATCAGCATCATCATCATCATCATCATCATCATCATCATCATCATCATCATCATCATCATCATCATCATCATCCGCATGATCATCATCACCATCACCATCATCAACAACATCATCATCCGCTGCGGCATTTCACGGGTACGGAACGTCTCTGGCCACTCTGTGGTCCGCTGTTGCCTGTTGTCCTTGCGAGTAACTGAAGGAACATCAACGGACCTTTGCGAACTCGCCTGCCTTTCAGTGCACTCCGTGCTCCTCCTGTTCCCGGCCCACGCTGGCGACCGCCTCGGCCAGCACGGGAATCCGTGACGCCGATCTCGGCGCGCCACCGCTTCAGGCAGCGCGCCAACGACCCACCCCCGCGTGCTGCCCGCTGCAAGGCCAACTTCTCGAGGACTGCGCGGGCGTCCCGCCCTAGGCGGTCGAGCGCTTCCAAACCGAAGGGGGGGACGGTCACTCCTCCCCTGTCCTCGCCATACCTCGTGAATCTGGCCCTCTCCGGGGCCTGCGCAGCCTGGGCGTTCTCCTGGGCTGCCTGGCGCCGCCTTTCTTGCCTGATCGGCTTCGTGACGGTGACATCGACCCGTAAAGCTCGGAGAGTTTTGGCCCGTGTCCCCACAGATGGACGTAAAGGCGGGCCCAAACAGCATCATCGTGCCCAGCTCGCCCTGCAAGAGCCGCGGGCCGATTTCCTCCGTCTCCGCCCCAACACCGCTCTGCGTCGCGAAACGACGGAGGCAGGCGGCAACGGCATGGTGCACCACGAAGCGGCCCCTGCCGACTCCGCAGAGCTGCGCATGGCCTTTGGAGCAGTGCCGCGCCGCGTGGCCTCCTCGCGCCTCTGGCTGGGTCTGTGCTGGCAGGCGGTCTCGCGCATGACTGGCAGGCCGAGCTGCCACATCACTCCATGCTGGAATTCCTCGTCGTTCAGGTGGAATGCGCGGTCGTCTGGGCATTGTGAAGGGGCCCTGGGACACACAAGTAAATACACACAAATAAAAGGATTCCCCATATTTCCCTATATTTTCTGGGTTCTTGTCTTCCCCCCCACTTCCCATATGTTTGCATATTTCCTGGGGGATCGACGATGAATTGTGTCTGTGTGTTTTTCCCTCCTGAACACTGGTTGACCCCGTCGTGCGCCCCAGTGCCCGCCGCCGATCCCGGGCGCACGCGGTGGCGCAAATGCGCCGCGGCCTTGCTCTTGAGGCGCTCGCGCTCGGCGGAGCTGCGCCGAGCAGCGCCCGCGGCCTCTCGCTGGCTGGCCTGCTCTGCCGTCGCGTGCCCGGTCCGCATGTCCGCCTTCTGCGCCTCCTGCACTCACGGGCGAAAGAACGGCATAACACGTTTTTTTTCGCTGTCGGGGGTGCCTGTCCCAGGGCTGCTGGAGAGTTTATACCCTTACGGTGGCACCGTAGGGGTATAAACTTTCCAGCCGCCAAGGGGCAGGCGTCCCCGACGGCGGAAAAGTTTATGTTATACCGGTCTCTGCCGTCGCGTGCCTGGTCAGCATGTCAGCCTGCTGCGCCTCCTGCACAGCCTTTTGACGCCGTACTGGACCCCCCCGGATCGAGTCGAAGGGCAAGCCGAGGTCCCACCGAGGCTCGGCCTCCTGGGCATCAATGCCCGCAGCGCTAAGTTCGATACCCCACGCCAGCACCAGCTCGGCACCGTCGAGCGGGACGGCGCTCAGGATGTCCTGCTGCGCGATCTGAGTTGTTGCCTCGCGACCGGCAGGTATTGCCCGAGTGCTGCCAGGCGTCCGACTCTCGCCCCAAACGTGGGTGACTCGAAGCCGATGCCGCCGAACTCTGCAGGCCACTGCAGCTGCATGGACGTGCTTTCTGTCCACCCGTCGGCCTGCACTCCCAAGAGTGTTCGTGCAGAGTCGTTGATGATGGCGTCCAGCTCCTCTGCCTATGGCAGGCTGACCTCGAGCTTCATAGAGCGGGTGTCGTACACGAAGACCTGTCTGCCACTGTGTAACAGACATGCCCTGCTGCCTGCAACGGCCCTATCCGGCCCTCCCCTCGGACGCGAGCGCACTCCTGGGCCGAGCAGCGTGCCGAGGCAAATCGTCGTAACGCCAGCTGCGCCGTCACCATCGAGATGCCCGGTATTGTCTCGAACTCGCCGCCGTAAGCGCTGCCCAAGGCAGGCGGGCCGCCCTCCACCTGCTTCAAGTTGGCGATGGTCGAGTCCGGCCCGAGTCTTCGCGCTCCGCTCCGGGATGTAGGCCGCGCTCTTGGTGAAGTTGAGCTTAAGGCTGTTGCGCGACAGCTCTTCCCACAGGATGCTGAAGGCCTTGTCGACGTGCGGTGGTTCCGTAACGAGCAGCATGTCGCCCGCCATTTTGGGGATTCGGAGCCAGATGCGTTTGGCCGCCAGACGGGCGCCAGCAGCCTGCAGGCGCAATTCGCCGCAAACCTCGTGAGAAAGCTGACGTTGAAGATGCATCACCCTGCGCCGTGCCGTCCTTCACCCTGATCATCCTGCAACGGTTCGTTTTCCTCCTCCTCCTCCTCCTCCTCCTCCTCCTCCTCCTCCTCCCCCTTCATTACTTTTCCTTATGAACAACTCCTCCCTGTCGCACCCCGAGGCGCGTCGGTGGGGCGGGCCGGAAGTTCCGTTCGAAATGTCCTCACCATCGAGGGTCCTTATGCTGAGAATTTGCAAAAGAGTTTCACGGATCGAGGGTGGGCCGCTTTCAAAATGTGGCTCGCGCCTTAGCGCCGCGCATACTCGTCTTCAGCGTTTGCAAGAGCTTCATGGATCGAGGGTGGGGCGCTTTCAAAATGTGGCTCGCGCCTTAGCGCCGCGCATACTCGTCTTCAGCGTTTGCAAGAGCTTCATGGATGGAGGGCGGGCCATTTTCAAGATGTGACTCTCGCCTTAGCACCGCGCAGACTCGTTTAAAGCATGCGCGCGAGCTTCACGGAAGGAGGGCAGGCCGCTTTCAAAATGTGGTTCCCGCCTCAGTGCCACGCACATTCGTCTTAACGCTTCGCAAGAGCTTCACGGATGGAGGGCAATTCCTGTGGCTCTCGCCTCAGCGCCGCGTGCGCACACACACACACAAGTGTTTTTTTCTTTTTTTTTCAGAGCTCACCGCAATTTCACATATTCTCATAATGGCTACCGTCCCAAACATGGTGTTTTGGCACGATGTCGGATTGTCAGGGCGCAACAATCAAGTATGTAGATTCGCGGCGTTGAAATCCCAAAAACGGCATTATGGCACGA
This sequence comes from Prorocentrum cordatum, assembly GCA_963575745.1. Lineage (NCBI taxonomy): Eukaryota > Dinophyceae > Prorocentrales > Prorocentraceae > Prorocentrum > Prorocentrum cordatum. Next base: position 95,650 of record CAUYUJ010000442.1, read on the forward strand.
TTCAGCATCGCAAAGAAACAGCAACAACGGTAATTCGCGGCGTTGAATTCGCGGGAATGGTGTTCCAGCGCAGTGCAACATTTTCAAATGGAGTCGTTGTATGGGGCCTATGAAGAGGGAACCTGGAGGGAGGGTGACTTGCAGTATCGTTACAAAATCTTGGTTCCACACTAGTCCTCCTCCTCCTCCGCCTTCTCCTCCTCCTCCTCCTCCTCCTCGTCGTCGGCGTCCTCGACCGCGTACTCCTCCGCCTCCTCCTCCTCCACCTCCTCCACCTCCTCCACCTCCTCCTCCTCCTCCACCTCCTCCTCCCCCTCCTTCTCCTCCTCCTTCTCCTCCTCCACGTCCTCCTCCTCCGCCGACTCCTCCTCCTCCTCCTCCTCCTCCTCCTCCTCCTCCTCCTCCTCCTCCTCCTCCTCCTCCTCCTCCTCCTCCTCCTCCTCCATGAGCGCCGTGTCGGGCGCGCTCCACATGCCTGCCAGCAGCGTCGCTTCGGACGGGCACCAGGACGCCGTGCCCCGAAGCACGGCTGCGCGCGCGAGGGTGCCGCAGGCGCTCGCCACGTCCAGGCTGCAGCATTGGGGGGGGACGTAAGTCGGGGGCCACACGCGAACCCTACCCCTACCCCCACGATTTCTGAGGGGGAGGGTGGGGTTCACTTCGTCTGGGAGTTAGTGAACCCCACCCTCCCCCTCAGAAATCGTGGGGCAGGCAGGGGTAAGGGTAGGGTTCGCGAGTGGCCCCCTAGTAAGACTCGGGCTGTAGGGGGCTCGGGCGGGCCTGACGGGGCCAGCATGAAAATGATGAGACCAAGTCTGAAATTTGAAGCGAGCTCCCGCTGCAGACATCCTACGAAAAGTGGACCGTCGAAATTCAGGACGCCCTCAGCGAAAAAGCGTTGGGAAACCCGGGTTCTGGCGTACTCGAGACTTACGCTTCCCCAACAATGAGCCAGAATGAAACGCAACTTCATAAACTCCAGTGCGCCATGAGCATAAGCTCCGAGCGTGCCAGCTAACTACCATACTGCGCCCAGTGTAGACCTCTGGAGTTGGAGTCGGCGTCACGGGGCCGCTGGCGTCGAATGGTGTCCTGGTTCACGCCGCTCGCGAACTTGAAGAGGCACTCCATCAATGCGATGTTCCACGGTTTCCCGTTCTCCTTCTTGTCGGGCGCGGCCTAATGGACCCCTCGCAAACCATCCCCCCCCGTGACGCCATCCTCGCCTTTCGAGCTCCCCTCCGGCCGCGCGCGTGCGTCGCGGAGCGAGGCGACGGGGACGTCGCGGAACGGGATGGCTGGCCACGGGTCGGCTGGTGACTACCTACCAGACCACCCCAACCCAACCCGAAGACCCGAATTTCGGGTTGGGGGGGTAAGGATTCCACACGTGTTTTTTCGATGTTTCCCGACCCCCCCCCACTGGAAATCGAGGGTAAATCCGAGCCTTCGGGTTGGGTTGGGGTGGTTTGGTGGGTGGTGAGCTGGGCAGCCCGAGATCTTGACGGGCCTCAGGAGCTGCTCCAACATGATGGCGCGCCAGGCATGGAGGCACCCCGCCATCGGCCCAAGCCCGGCCTCGGGCCGCGCGGGGCACCCGACGCCTCTCCCCGGCCTCCCCAGTGGCGCACACAGCGCGCCGCTGCAGGGCTGCGGGGCGTCCGGCCTGCGCACCCCGCGCGCAGGCGTTGCAGCTCGCACCTCGGCGTGAGGCTGTGGTCGAGCCCACTGCCAGCTGCGCGCTGTGGGCAACTTCCCAGGCCGCCTCCTCTGGCACGGGCCGATGGTGGGAGGGCACCAACTGTACACCTGCACCGATCTTGGCCAGGCCGATCCTGGGCCCAGGATCGG
>CAUYUJ010000442.1:102500-113661 GCA_963575745.1 Prorocentrum cordatum
GATGACGAGGGGGACGAGGACGAAGACGAGAACGAGAACGAGGACGACGGAGTGCGGACGGTGACGACGACGACGACGCACGCTGGACGCCCTATGGGGGGGGGGCGGGGTGCTGCGCTGGCCCGCTGTAGTCGACGACAGCGACGACGACGCTTGAGAGGGAGAACAACACTCGCCTCTCATGCATGTGTACTGACAACTGATTTATGGAAGCAAACAATCGTTTTGACGCTGTCATGCAAGGGGGTGCACGATCCCCTCGGCGATGCCCGCGACGACCCCCTGGCGCGCGCGTTAAAAAAATGGTTCGCGCCAAGCCGGGTCTATCCATCAACGCTGAGGGGGGCCTCATCTGTTAATCACAAACTGACATCAGAGAGACTGGGGAAAGAAACTAATACAAAATTGAACACGAAAAAAACCATGTCACCAACCCAACAGAGCAAATCAAAAGAGCGAAGTCGGAAAAAGCGTGCAACTGGCACAGGTCAAAGGCGAGTAAGACGAGGGCGTAAGGGCGCAGGGTCCTCTCAACACGCGGTACACTCGCAAGGTGTCGAAACACATAAAATGGTTATCATTTTCTGTAGTGTGTCTGTAGTGTGTGAAGGCGAACACCTGAATCTCAACTGATCCAGAGCTGAAGTCCCCGCCAAAGTGGCGCACGATGATAACCCAGAGATGAATAAACTAGCACTCCATAGCGGGCGTCAGCTCGTGTCGTCTGTTAATCGTGTGCCGATTGGTACCTCGCACGTGCATGGGCACGTCGTCCCTGCTATCAAATTCGCTTAGAGCGTATGCGAGACTCTCATGGGTTCCTGCATTGATCGTTTTGATGCTTCCTTGTCGAACCTCCTCTTGCAATCAGGATTGACAGACCTCGATGTGCATGACTTGTCCCCGTCCTCGCTGTCCCCAGTAGACATGGCCACATTCGCATCGTTCTGCTACCCAATGCCGCAACGAACATCGAAGTCTGTGAGAACTGCTTGTAGTCCTGGCGCCACTGACCCAACCCTTCACCACCTCTTAATGCTCTGCATCTCCAGACGATAGCGCCACTGCGCTCTGATGCGAACTCCACGACTCTATCGCACGCAATCCCCGCAACTGTCCCTGTACTCGTTGTTTCAAGAGGCACGCGCGCCAAGGATCGCGCAACGTCGGGCGCCGATGGGCCGATGGGGGGCCACGAGGCTGAGGGGGGGCGCGGTCGGTCGGTCGGGGCACGCAAACGGGAAGTCACGGGGGGCGGGGGGGCGCGGCCAGCCAGATGGGGGGCGCGGTCGGCCGGTCGGAGAAAGTAGACGGGAGCCACGGGGCGGAAGGGGCGCGGAAGGGGGGGGCAGGGAACGAGAGACACGGCCGGGCAGAGGGGGGGGTACGGTGGTCGGTTCGGAATAAGCAAGTCGGGTGCCCAGGCGGAAGGGGCGCGCGGGGGGGGGCGCGGGCGCGGGGGTCGCGGTCGGGCACGGGGGGGGGGGGCGGCGGTGCGTTCGGTTGGAATAAGCAGTACAGAGGGCCACGGGGCGGAGGGGCGCGAGGGGGGCGGCAGGGGGCGGGGAAGGGGGCGGTCAGGCGAGGCCGGGGGGGGGCGCGATCGCTGGTCGGAAGAATAAGCAGCGGCCGCGGGGCGGATGGGGGGGCGCGGTCGGGCAAGGGAGGGGGGCGCGGCCGGTCCGAACGAGGGCCGCGAGGCGTAGGGCGCGGGGCGAAGGGGGCAGCAACGGGGCGGGAGGGCGCGGTCGCAGGGAATGGGCACGGTCGGGTCGGCGCAGACGGGCGCGGTCGGGCAGAGGGTGGCGGCCGGTCGTCGTTCGGGAATGCAGACGGGGCCACGGTGCGGAGGGGCTCGTTTGGGGGGCAGGGGGGCGGGAGGGCACGTCCGGGCAAGAGAAAAGGGGGGGGGGGGGGGGGGGGGGGGGGGGGGGGGGGGGGGGGGGGGGGTGGGGGGGGGGGGGGGGCCGGTCGGTCGGAATGAGCAGACGGGGGCCGCCGCGCGGAGGGGCGCCGGGGGGGCAGGGGGGCGGGGGGGCGCGGACGGCACGCATCCCAGCACGTATCCCAGCACACGGATGCAACGCGCAGCTCTGCGCACATCCCAGCGCACGAAGGCAGCTCGCGTCCCGGCACGCGCCCCAGCGCGCATCCTGGCACGCATCCCAGTCCAGCACGCATCCCAGGCGCGGTCGGTCTGTCGAAATAATGCAATGCGAGATCGCACCAGTAAGCATGATGATACATGTCCTCTGGCATCTGACGCAATCGGTGTCAGTCCACGCCGTAACTCGTGAAGGAGCTCATTGAACAGGCACTGACATCCACGCCTGTCATGGTTCTTGAGAAACTTGCCCAGCTTCGCGAATGTCCCATGCCCTTCGGGTCGGAGCTGACTTCGGGTCGGGGCTGACTAAAAGCGCGCAAACTCCGCGGCTGGGTACTGAGAGCCCGACCGGTCCTGTGACATGGAATTGGCTCGTACCACCGAAGCGTGGTACTTCTGCGCTCCATGACTTGCCAGCGGCTCCTCCTTTTCTCCCTTTCGCGCTCGGTTCCCCTTGGCATCTCGCATCTCGCCTCTTGCTGCTCCAGGCCCACTTCGTTGGCAGATGTCTTCGCGCGCCTCTGTTCGGCCTCGTGCCATTGGCCGTATCGGGAGTCTTTCTCGGATTAACGTCGAGCATCTGTTTCACCCCCCCTCGCAACAATCAAGATCAACAGAATTACCCCGTGGGGCGAAACCATCTCTATGCGCCGTTAAACAGATTCGCCATGTCAAAACATGGCGATGCCTACCCGTTGTCAGAACCGATGTCGCTTGCGAAACCCATGTGCAATCCCCCCCCCCCCAAAAAAAAAAAAGACTGGCAGCGCCTCGAGTGTCGCGCATTGGTTTGAGCAGTCTTCCACACATACTGTGGTCACAATCTTCCACTGGTAACCCAGTGTTCTTCCTTGCCCGAGCGTAAAAGCACGCGCGCGTCGCATCATTTGAGCCCAGTGTGAATACTTTATCGCGCCCCCCCGCGATTATGCCCGACTCCTTCGTCAAGAGCTGCCAATGAAAGAATGGCTGCGAACGCGCTGTTTCTCTGGCAATGCACTTGATCTGCTGCGCCGCGAGCCGGGATCGGCACTCGGGGTGGGCCTCGTCTCCCTTGTCGATGCCAATTCACCTCGTGCCAAGTGGCACTTTACCGGCCACTGCCGCGCACTCCTCCTCCGCCACCTTTTCATATACCTCATGCTTCTTGAGCAAGCACGTCTCCTCCTCGCGAACATTTGACGCGGGTCCCCAGCCATGCTCGCCCCCTGGCGCTGGCACCCATGCCCGCGTTTTAATCTTTTCGTGGTGGGCCACGCCTATGTCCCCCAGGTTAACCAGCTGAGCTCTGCCTCGCATGTTCCTGGCGCTCTGAGCCAGCCCCTGCGTCGGAGCACTCCGCGCGTCCACTGGCGTGGCTGGATGTCCTGGGTGGCCCGACAGGCGAATCGGGCAACGACATTGCGCGATCCCCATCTGAACTCTCTCCTCCTCTCCTTTCCCTTGATCTCGCTGACCTCGCTGCCCCCGAGCACTTGGCCCGCGCGCCAGTCCTGGGGGGCCCGCGCTGTCGCGAGCTCCAGGTCGGCCCTGCACTTCCTGGAAGCATTAGCCCAGGTGCGCCGTAGTCTTTCCCGGCCCGCCCTAACGCACGCCCATCTCCCATCCCATTCCGCGCGTGCGCGATCTCTTTGCCGCCCATGCGTTCGCCTGGCCCGCTCCAATCAACTCCTGTGCCGCAGACGCTGAACGGGCGCCCTGATCGGGCGTCAGTAGCCATCTGGTTAACCCGACCTTCGAGTATAGCCCGACAGAGTCGACTGTGTATGTCCCTCGTTCTGCCTCCTCCACTTAACTCAGTGCGTCGACGCTGACCTTGGCGCGCGATACCGAGGGCCCTTTCGACGCAGGGGCTGTTGGTCATGGGCGCCGTGGGATTCCGCGCGAGCATCCCCCCTTTGACTATCTGCTTCAGGTCGTCGCTGCGCAGATCGCCATCATTCGGGCCATCATCCGCCGCGCAGGCGGCGAAGTCCATTTCGAGGCTTCTGCGGGGCGTTCAAAAGGAGAGATCCCACCAGCCCTCTGGGCGACGCGTGGTCTAAAGGGATTATTCTTTCCTCTTCTAAAAACTACGTCTTCCCTTTCGAGAAGGGGTTTGCCCCCCCCCCCCCCCCCCCTGCCCCCCCTCTAACGACGCGTTTCCAAGAAATCCCAAGAGGGCCGCGACTTGGATCCAAGTGCCCCCCAAACGACCCATCAGGACCCCGCCGAGAGCCCAAAAGTCCTTCAAACACCTAAGGGGGATTAAAGATCGTTGCCTTCTCGCTGCTTCGCTTCCGACGCGCTTCCGGGGCATCGAGAACACCCGGGAGAGCGCCGCGAGAGACGGATTTGAGGGCTCCACAGGGGGAGCGGAGATAAGGGAACTCCCTCTTTCGATCGGCAGCCTCCAGTATTGCCCCAAGAGGGCCCCAATGGGGGCCTCAAGAGAGCTCCAATGAGGGCCCCGCACGGGCCTCGAGACGGCCCCGCGAGCACCCAAGAGCGCCGCAAGAGAGCCCCAAGAAGCGGTTTGCGGGTTCCTGAAGGGGGAAGCTGAGTTGGGGACCCCCCATCCTTTGATCGATGGTCTTCAAGATGGTCCAATGAAACTTTCCAGGGCTCCCAAGAGAGCCCAACCGAACCTTCTCGAACTGGAGGCCTGCAGCCTGCTGAAAGCTGCGCGGGCCAGACTCGCGATCGGCAGCTATGCCACTTTGCTATTGATGACTCCCTTCGCTTGGAACGCCTCGACACGAATTTTGAACCCATGGGTTCCTGCATTCGTGGAGCGCGTTCAAATCCATGGCGAACCTCAGTATGAGTTCTATTTTCCCGCCATACCTATAGCTCGGACTGGCGAATACGCTTCAGGAGCATGTTACTGCACGCCGTGCTGGCCTCTGCCGCATAACCACACTGTTCTCCGAATTTCGCTGACGTGTTGAATGACGTAGAAGTCGGCACTGAGTAACCACTCTGCTACATTGGCGTCAAGACCCAGCATGTTAAACCCGGTGTGAGTCTCACCGGTGTTTATACGATCCTGTCATTTGTACTCCTGCTCGGATATGTTTGCTTCCATGTTCTCGTGGTCGGGATCCACACCTGCTTCGACTCCAAGAAATCCCTGCCATATCTCCTCGTCCCCATCTATTTCCTCTCTAACTTCTCTGGTCCCCTGATCGTTTCCAGGGTCATCTGCCTCTCCTCTTACTGCCGCTGACCTTGGCGGGGTAGCGTTAGCCGGTCGTTCGTCGTCTCGCCTCCAAGGCTAATGCGGAACTCCATCCATCCCGCCCAAGGCTCTCATGCCACCCTTGCACCCTCATTGTTCCAATCGACGGTCATATCATCCCTCTCATCAATTTCCTGATCAGTCACGTGCTCTCGTTTCTCGTTGCTCAATCGCTTGGGATGTTTAACTCCAATATTTAGGTGGCGCGTGAATTTTGGCAATGGGTCCGCGATGTCGTCGAATGGACGGCCCTTCGTTAACATCCTAGTCGTCTGCTCATGAACATTCCCTGTTCATGTCCTGCTGGGAACTATCGGACTTCATCCTCGCCTGCGCTGCGGCTACAGTCGGGGCCTTGACCTAAGGAACCCTAAATAAGGAACGAGGCCCCTTTCTTCCATAAGTTAAACTTCGATGTCCCATCGAAAACCCAAGGAACACCTAAGGCAAGCTGTGAAACACTTAAGGAACGCGGAGCCCCTCCCCGACCAAAAGGGTTCCTTCTTCAGGGCCCCGACTGCAATCTATCTCTGTAGGATGCTCGGGCCATCCCTTCCTTTGGGCCATCCGACAACACGTTCCAGGCAGCCCGCGCTGCGAAGCTTGCGCGCGGCGTCGCCAACGGCTGCTTCCTCGCGTCGCGCCCGTCGCATCCCGGCGTCGGCACCGTAGCCATGCACTCCGACTTTTGCGCCGCAGTTCCTCGGGCCGCCGCCGGCCTGGCATGCGCCGCCAAACCTTGACTGGGCACCGCCATCGGTGAGATTGCTCAAGCTGCACCGTCCATTCCCACGTGCGTTGGCTGCCGACCTAACCCTTTTCACGTTGTTAACCGCATCTAGATCCCACTTCCCCCCGACGCTCCGCTTGCGCCTGAACTCGCGAGACTTGATGGCGCTATCGGGGGCGCCCGCGATTAACTCCTAGCTCGCCTCATGTATTCCAAGGAATACACCGCTATCCCATCTTGCTCTGAGATCATTACCTCCATTGTTTTCGGCGGCGCCTTGAGGCGCATGACGCCTCCCTCTCTTCCCTCCTCCCTCCCTCCCTCCCCCCTCCTCCATCCTCCTTTCTCCCGCCTCCCTTCTCCATCCTCCCTCCTCCCTCCTCCCTTCTCCTCCCTCCTCCCTCCTCCTCCTCCTCCTCCTCCTCCTCCTCCTCCTCCTCCTCCTCCTCCTTCCTCCCTTATCCTTCCTCCTCCCTCCTGACTGGTCCCCCCCATCCCTCCTCCCTTATCCTTCCTCCCTCATCCCTCCTCCTCTTCCTGCTCCTCCTCTCCTCCTTAAATTTAATCCTCCTTCTTCCCTCCATCCGCCTCCTCTTCTCTTCCAACTCCAACTCCAACTCCCTCCTCCTCCTCCTCCTCCTCCTCCTCCTTTTTCCTCTTTTCCCCTCTTCCTCATTCTCCCTCCTCCCTCTCTTTCTCCTCCTCCTCCTGCTACCTCCTCCTTCTCCCTGGCTCCTCCTCCTCCTCCTCCTCCTCCTTCTCCTCCTCCTCCTCCTCCTCCTCCTCCTCCCTTCTCCCGCCGCCTCCCTCCCTCCCTCCCTCCTCCCTCCCTCCCTCCCTCCCTCCTCACTCCGCCACCATCGACCTGAAATCGCCGACACATCGTCGATAGATCGGTCCGCAACAGGCCCCCGACGACAGAACCCCACGGTCCTCATGGCAGCGGTGTGGGGCCACCGGGCCGCGAGCGGCGACCAGTGCTGGGCGATCGTGGGCCGACACCTCCCCGAGCCTGTGCCCCCTCACCCTACTCCTCCTCCTCCTCCTCCTCCTCTCCTCCTCCTCCTCCCCCGCCTCCTCCTCCTCCTCCTCTCCTCCTCCTCGCTTCCTCCTCCTCCTCTCCTCCTCCTCCTCCTCCTCCTCCTCCTCCTCCTCCCCTCCTCCTCCTCCTCCTCCTCCTCCTCCTCCTCCTCCCCCTCCCCCTTCCTCTTCGCCCCTGATCAGAGCGGCGGCGCACCGTGGCTCTCGCCGGCGCCTGTCGGAGGGCACCAGGATCTGCGCACCTGCGGCCCAGCCCTGGCGGGGCCGATCCTGGGCCCAGGATTTGGAGGTCTGGACATTGGCACCAACACCAGCACAGGGGATTGCCTCCACATGGGAAAGATGATCCTAGATTTCGGTGTCGGTGGCGATAGTATTTCGGCCACCTTGGAGGCCAGAATATGACCACCATCACCCGAGATCGGGATCTTTCTTCCCTCGCTGGAGGAACACCGCCGATAGTGGTGTTGGTGTCAACCTCTGGGCCTGCGAAGGATCGGCGCTCGTAATCTCCCGCCTGAGCAGGGAGGGCGCACTCGGCGAGCCTGGGCCCAGGATGAGCCTGGCCAGGATCCGGGTCACCTGACTTCGCGTCTCGCGCCCCGCGGTGCGCGGCTGCACTCGCGCCGACCGCGAGGCCGCCCTGGAGAAAGGCAGTTCTCCAGCCCAGGCCGCGACGCGCGAAGCGCGATAATCTTCGCGCCCCTAGAGGTGACCCAGAGGATCGGTGTAGGTGTGTATCTCAGCTGCCCCGATACGCAACACGCGACACGTAGCGTGGTGGCACGGAGCTTAACACGTATAGCGAAAAGACGCGTTTGCACGATAAGTTCGCCAACAGGTGGGCCAACATGTTGAGCCAACCCGCTGCTAGCACGGACGCTGTGAACACGGTTACCTACCAGACCACGCCAACTCAACCCCACGTCACCCTTGGGATCGTCAATCTCCTGTGGGGGGGGTCACCTCAGAACACTGGGGCCACCTCAGAACACTGGGTTCGTCACCCTTGGGATCGTCACCCTGGGGGCACCTCAGAACAATGAGGAAGCACGATGGAACCCGTACCCCCCCCAGCCCCTCCTCCTCCTCCTCCTCCTCCTCCTTCCTCCTCCTGCTGGCATGGCCTCGCTCGGGCCCGCCCGCGCAGGCGCGGGGCCAGGCCTGGGGAAGCCACCAGGCACACCGCTCCTCCCCAGACCTCTCCCCGGGTGCGCTCTGCGTTCCAGCTAGTCTCCAGGGGCGAATCCAGCGGTGGCGGCGAGGGCCTCCCAGGAGCTCCAAGAAGGCGAAAACGAGGCAAGGGTAGTGACACTCGTCGGTCGGAAGAAGGAGATAAAAGCATGAAGTAGGAAGGCTGTTGGGTTCAGGCCCTCCCAGAGAAGAACATAAGACAGCAAAAGCACGTCTTTCTTGAAGTATGAAGACACTGTATATTGAGATCTGGAATCCAACGACCGACGGGCATGGGTACAGTCGGACCTGAGGCAAAAAAACCTCCCGCAAAAACATGAGGCCCTCCGCCGGCCAGAACGCACAGAACATCCAAGGGCACCCTCCCCCAGGACGCACAAGGACACCCAGCAAACACGACGAGCACTAAAGGCACCCTCCCCGAACCGACCTCGACCATGTGCCTCGGTCCGGCTGTACCTACGGGTACCGTTTCCTCCTCCGACAGGCCGCGACGCTGAGGCGCCCGCGCGCGCCGCAGCGCCGCATCGGCCCAGAGGCGCAGGTGCTCGGGCGCATGCTCGGGGGCGCTGCGGCTGCTCGCCTCGGACAGAGCGGGCGACTCCCGCGGCGAGGGCTCCTCCCGCGGCCGGGCTCCCAGGGATGGAGCGCCGCACGATGGCGGGGGAGAGCGGAATGATCCTCTTCCTCCTCCTCCTCGTCCTCGTCCTCCTCCTCTTCCTCCTCCTCTTCCTCCTCCTCCTCCTCCTGCTCCTCCTCCTCCTCGTCCTCCTCCTCCCAGTCCTCGTCATCGTCCTCCTCCTCCTCCTGCTCTTCCTCCTGTTCCTCCTCGTCCTCCTCGTTATCCTCGTCCTCCTCGTCTTCCTCTTCCTCCTCCTCCTCCTCCTCCTCGTCCTCGTCCTCGTCCTCGCCCTCCTCCTCCTCCTCGTTCTCCTCCTCCGCGTCCTCCTCCTCCTCCTCCTCCTCCTCTCCTCCTCCTCGTCCTCCTCCTCCTCCTCCTCCTCTCCTCCTCCTCCTCCTCCTACCGTCTTTCTCCTTTCTATCATACCCCTGCTTCTCGTCTTCGTCCCCATCCACCTCCTCCTCCTCCTCCTCCTCCTCCTATCTACCTACTACCTACTACCTACTACCTACCTGCCTACCCACCTGCCTGCCTGCCTGCCTGCCTGCCTACCTACCTACAACCCGACCGACCGACCGACCGACCGACCTGTCTACCTACCTGCCATCTTTATCCTCCTCCTCCTCTTTTCTATCCCGCCCCTTCTCCTCCTCCCTCTTCTGCTCCCTCCCCACGTCCCCCTTCCTCCCCTCCTTGTCCTCCTCCTTACTCTCGGGCGCCCCCCCCGCTCCCCTGGGTGGTCGCGCACGTGCGCCACACCGAGGCGATGCACAGGGCGACAATCGAATTGGGTCCCCCACAGAGGCACCAGAGCTTGAACGCAAGCAGGAAGGCATTCTTGAAAGAGCTCGGGGGGGAGACGATACAATGTGTGAAACCAGTGCACTTCGCGCTTGAGAAGGCAATCATTTCCGCTGGTGGACGGTTGTCGCGTCAGGGCCGAGCCAGACTCCAACATGCCTGACGATCGCGGCAAAAATGAACGCTCTCCTGCGAGGCTCAGCAGCGGCGTGATCATCCAGAGTCCGCTGGCGCACTGTTTCGCGAACAAGAGCCCGCGAAGGCACAGATGCACACACGATGCATATATATATATATATATACATATACATACATATATATGTATGTATATATAGACAAATATATACACACACACACTTGCTCGTTTGCAACGCTAGGCTAGCTAGTTTACTCGCAAACCAAAATAATAAGGGTGTCAGTCATCATACGCAGCTGCGAAACACACGTGGTAATCCATCCTCTACCGCCTGCACAAAGGATCACAGCACCATGGTCAGGAATTGGGCGTGGCCGCTGGGGGTGGCAGAGGAGGGGGCCCGTGGCAAGAGCTCCGAGACTTCCAGACAAGGGGCGCCCTTGCAAGGCACCGCTGGCCTCTCTGCGCATGGATGCCAAGGGCAGGTCCCCGAACCGAGCAAACGCTATTGGAGCAGCATGCAAGTCAGCAGTCGCCCAGCGCATATCTAACGGGGGAACTTCACAATGAACCAAGACATCATCGAACCACAATCGAGACAAGCTTGAACACGCAACTTTGGAATCGAACGAAACGAACACCAGGAGTCTCGAACAGCCATCTGCAACCAAACTTGCATGAACTGCCTCGGCATCCAGCAACATTTGTTGCCATCGGAACGATGAAGTCCCGACCAGTGATATATCATTGCAGTCGGCTGTGGGTCCTCGCAGCCACCAAAGGCTTGATAATACGATTGGTGGCAGAGCTGATGGCCTTCACGTGATTGCATGTCAAGCTCAAGGGCTGAAGATACCGACTTGCGCGCACTCCGAACCGCGTCCTCTGTCTCCTCGCCCTCAAGGGGAAACGCAAGCAGCGTGTGATTGACGATCGGGGCCAGGAGCGCCACATCGGCTTGGGGAGGAGGAGGAGGAGGAGGAGGAGGAGGAGGAGGAGGAGGAGGAGGAGGAGAGGTACGAGGAGAGGAGGAGGAGGAGGAACGCGAGGATGGAGGAGGAGGAGGAGGAGGACGAGGAGCGCGCGCATCGAAGAGAGAGTTCCCGCATTCACCCCTACCCCACGGCGGCCATGCCTGGGCCGCTGGCTTGGGGAGGAGGAGGAGGAGGAGGAGGAGGAGGAGGAGGAGGAGGAGGACGAAGGGGACCAGTGCAAACCCAAGACCCTCGTTGCAATCAACCCTCCCTCCGAACTCCCTCTTCATAGGCCCCTCCACATATTCACTTGTACTACGGAGGGAACTGCCAAGA
>CAUYUJ010000443.1:0-80000 GCA_963575745.1 Prorocentrum cordatum
CTCGATTTTCTCAACGCCGACGGCGCCGATGCATCGGCGGTGCATCGGTGATGCATTGGCGATACATCGGTGATGCGACGCGATCATCGGACACTATACACGGGACCCATCTAGGAGGCCTCTACCGGATCGTTCGGCTGGTCCGCTGGCGTCGAAGAATCAAAAAGTACGAAACATGATGTCTCTAAGGTGGGCTCGGATTTTTTTGATCGGCGCTGGGCACCCCTGGCGACGCCTCAGGCTCCGCCCAGGAGAGGGAGGTCCAGCGCCAATCCAAGAAATCCGCGCAGACCTTCAAGCGCATGATTCACAAGTTTTTCTTCCCGTATGGCGGCCCACTTCTGGGGGCGTCAAGCCCCAGGTCTCGGACGATCTGACGTCTTCAGTCCGGGCGTATCTGTCCTCGGTGCATTTCGGGCCCCCGTCACTAAACCAGGCCTGGCGGATCAAAAACGGATCCGGAACGGAAGCGACCCCTGGGGCAGGAGTTGGATTCTTGGGGCCGCGCTTTGAAACAGATTGATGCGGATGCCTGGGACCACCGTGCGAGCGAATCGCAAGGATGCGCGGCAAAGATGCAGTGCCTTTAGACGCCCAAGTGATGCACGCTTCGAGTATCCCCGCCAGCCTGTTCAGAAACGTTGCCCAAGGGCTGACGGGAAAAGGGACGAAGAGACACATATCGCGAAGCAAAGCGGTCGACCAGGATAAACACCTAGATCCTTGTAAGCAAAGGGGTGACCTTGGAGGGCTTCTTCGGGCCATCCCTGGGGCCCGCAAGGGGGTGAGGGTCGGACGAGGTGGAGGAAGGCCATCTGGCCCGGGCCCCCCGCGCCGCCGCGTTGGGTCCGCGGCGCGGGGGCGGGCTTCCGCGCGCGGCCGCGATCCGCTGCTCGCGTACCACGTCTACATCATCCGTTTGGGGTGCACAGCTTCATCCGCCTGTGGGCGATCGATCAACTGCGATTGCAACATCCGCCTGTGGGCATTGGCCGCTGAGCTTGAAGACGAGATCCGGGGAATGCAACGAAGAATGCTCCGTGTCATCATGCGCTGGAACAGGAGAGCTGTTCACCCAAACTCGCGCAGCGAAGGTTCGCCCAGCTCTAATTTCTGCCTGTGAATCATCACAGTCATCTTTGCATCCAACAGCGGTCCGGAGTTGGAGTCGTGGTAATCGGAGGTTGGGGGGCGAGATCGCAGTGGAACGGAGAGCCCCCCTACCGGGAAATCGATTTCGGTTTCGTGTTCGTGCGTGCCGTGCGGGCGAGGCGAAGCTGCGTGGGCGGGCGAGAGAAAGTCTCCTGTGGCTGAGGCGCGGCCGGACCAAATGACTCCCTTCCGGGCGGCCGGTGGCCCGCGGTGTCCCGCCGGTGTCCCGCTGGTGTCCCGTGTGGCTGAGGCGCGGCCGGACCAAATGACTCCCTTCCGGGCGGCCGGTGGCCCGCGGTGTCCCGCCGGTGTCCCGCTGGTGTCCCGTGTCGCTGAGGCGCGGCTGGACGAAATGATTCCCTTCCGGGCGGCCGGGGCGGCGCGGTGTCCCGCCGGTGTTCCGCCGGTGTCCCGTCCGTGTCCCGTCGGTGTCCCGATGATGATGGTGATGATGACAATGATGATGATTCTGATGATGGTGATGATGATGATGGTGATAACGATGATGATGTTGATGATGGCAATGACGATGATGATGATGATGATGATGATGATGACGTCGATTGCGAGATCGATTGTGATATCGGTAGTGAGACCGAATGTGAGATCGATCGTGCGATGCTGATGGTGATGATGGCCTTCATGGTGTTGATGTATGTGATTATGATGACGACATTGATGATGATGGTGATGCTGACGGCAGTTGGACCAGTCTCCAGGGCGCCAGGTTTTGCCAGCGCCCGCCGTGCCACGACCGCCATAAGCAGTACCGAATGAAGATCCCTTGGTCGTCGTTGTCAGTGAGCGGGCCGGCCGGGCTGCCGAATCCTCACCATCAGTTCCTCGGTTCAGCTCGCCGTTGACAGTGAGTGGGCCGGCCGTGCTGCCGATTTTGCGCAGAGAGTCTTCGTGTCGACTGGCATGGGCGGAGACACGGAGAGAGCGGCATGTGCGTCGAGCGGCATGTGTGTCGAGCGGCATGGTGGGATCGTGTGTGGGATAGTGAAACCGGCCGAGAGAGATCGATGATGAGATCGATTGTGAGATCGATGGTGAGATTGATCGAGTGAGATCGATGAGTGAGACCGATAAGGAGATCGATCGTGAGATCGATAGTGCAAGAGTGGGCGCGGGCTGCGCCAAGCTTTGCCAGCGCTTCAGTCCTTTGTGGCCAAATGGCGCCGTTAGCTGCCGTTGCGCAAGTTGGGCAGGTTCCCAGGGGGAGGGCCGAATGGTACCAAGGCGCCAAAGAGCAAAGGGTGAAGTAAACAACTCGACACCGACGCTCCCTGGCATTGTCACAACAACATTCACGACTGTTGCCCACTGCTGGCCCCCCCCCCCCCCAACCTCCTTATCACCCGCAGGGTGGTCGTATAGGTATTTGGGTTGATAGGGCAACGACACATGGTTGAAAAACGTCTGGCCCGCTTGAAGCTGCGCGACCGGGTTTCAGAACACCGCAGCGCAGCAGTTCATCGGATTGGGCGCATGCGCGCGGAAAGCGGATCTTGGGCAGATAGTGCATACAATGGGGTTATTCAATCTCGTGTTCGGCGACCAGGTGGGCAAAGTCAAGCGCTGGTTGCAGACGAACGAAAGCTTCGAGAAGCGAGGGCGCCGAGGCGCCTCCGCGCCGTGCGTCTCGCCGGGCCTCTGGGCGGAGGGAGCGCGCCCTGTCTTGCCTTGTCCAGCATCATCACGAGTGAGACAACCTCCGCGAGAAGGAGAATTTCCGCGACCACAACATCAACTGCCACCTGTTGAAGCAAACGGCTACGATACCTACTCACTTCTGCGGTGACGCACTGGCAAGGACGCCGGACTATACACGCAAAAACATACATGCGCGCGAACAGACGCGGCCCAGACAACGAGCGGGCACAACGTCTGGATTGGAATACAGCCTCGCCCCGACGACATTACCATTGCTACGGCCGCACTCGCGAAAACGCCCCAGCACGAGCTGCGCAACAGCCAGCCCCAATGCGAGAACGAGCTGCGTAAAAGGCAGCTCAAGTACGAAACTGAGCTGCGCAACAGGCAGCCCATAGACGAGCGCCACCACCATTGCGCCGCCAAGTACGCCACCAAGACCGACACCAAGAACGACACGACTGAGAAGTCCGAAGGGATCGTTAGGTGCGTCTTCGCGGAGGTCTCGGTGGTCAACGGCCGCGCCGCGTAGGACGAGAACGACTGCGGCCGCCCCGCCTATTACGAGTGCGACGACGGAAGTTGTTCCCAATACCGACCTGCATTCCTACGACCTCCAGGGCTACGCTGGCCCCCAGAACGCGCCACACTACGACATGGCAGCCGACGATTCCGATTCGGACCTCCCTGGGATTACGATCGACGACACGTAAGAGTAACTCTTCACCAGAATGACCTTTGGTGTTGGCCCTTTGGTGTTGGCCCAAAGGGGATCGGGTGATTTGTGTCGCGGGATGAGCTTGCCTTCGCGTCGGCACCCGCATCGCGCGATCACGCTCGCATCTGAGCGCCAAGTTTGGGCCCACCCCTCGCCATCGACAGCGACGCACACGCGTCGCACCCTACAGCTTGCACTGGTTACCCGAGAGGAAGCTTGTCGACCAGACGGCGCGTTTTCTGGCCCAGGATCAGTCCCGATACCCAGCCCAAATCCCAAAACGTCTGGTTCGAAGATCTTTGGATACGTTGGAAATCTGTTTCTTTTCGATCCAAAGATATTCAAACATATTCCAGGTTTTCAGATGGGGCTGGTTTGGGCCACGGCGCCGCTCGCAGAGAGAATCTTTCGAGCGGCGCTCCGCCGATCGTTGATGCGGCGCGGCAACGCCGGCTCGCGCGATTGCGTTGGGTCCCCACGGGCCCCGGGCGCCCCTGAAGCCGCGCGTCGAAGGTCTCTACAGCCTAGGGCCATTCTTTCGCTTACTCGATGCGAAGAGAGCGTGTCCTCTGAGCAAGAAAAGCCACCAGCTGAGCTACCAGGGCCACCAGACGACGATCGGGGACCACAAGTTTAACTACGAGGGCCACGCGCACAGCTGCAAGGGCCACCAGCAGCGCTTCAATGCCCACTTGCCGAGCTACGGGGGCCACCACCAAAGCCACGACAGCCACGAGCTCAGCTATGGGGACCGCGAGCTGACCTGCACGAGCCACAAGCAGGGCTACGAGGCCCACCAGCTGAGCCACGAGGGCCACCAGCTCAGCTACGAGAGCCACGAGCAGAGCTTCGCGAGCCATCGGCAGAGCCACGAGGTCCACCTGGAAAGCAACGAGGGCCACAACCCGAGCTTCCAGGGCAACGGGCAGAGCCACTGCAGCCACCAGCAGAGCTACCACGCTCACGAGCGGCCCTTCGAGGACCGCAGGAACAGCTTCGAGAGCCATCAGAAAGGCTTCAAGAACCACCTGCCGAGCTACGAGAGCCACCAGAAGAGCCAGTGGAGCCACTAGCTGAGCCACGCGGTCCGCAAGCTGGGTTACGGAGGCCACAAGCAGGACTACGAGGAACCAGCCGAGCTACCAGAGGCACCAGCCGGGTTGCGAGGACAACGACAAAGATATTACGGCCACCGGCAGAGCCTGCGGCGCGTCGTACCGGCCCTCCTCGTCGACCACCCGCACGTCCTGCGCGCCTTGGCCGCGCGAAGGCTTTGAACTGCAAGAATTGGCCGAATCCTGCGGTAGCCCTGCCTTCTGCAAGTCCTCCGCGTCGCGCGGGTGACCTTCTAGGCCCGAGAGCTCAATTGCGCGGACCGCAAACGCAGCGATTACAGTCACCAGGCGACCTACCAGGGCCCTCAGCAGACTTTCGAGGACCACAAACTGAGCTACGATATCCAGAGGCACAGCTACAAAACGCACCAGCACCAGCACAGCCACAATGCCTGTGAGCTGCGCTACGCGGACCACATGCTGAGCCACGAGGGCCACAAGCGGCCACCGCTGAGCAGCAAGGGCGACGAGCTCAGCAGCGAAAGCTGCGAGCGGAGCTACGAGCGCCACCAGATGAATTACAAGAGCCACGGGCAGAGCGCCGAAAGCTTCCAGCACGGCTACGAGGACCACCTGTTGAGCTTCGAGGGCCGCAAACTGAGCTACGAGGGCCGCGAGCAATGCTCCGAGAGCCGCCAGCTGCGCTACGCGCGCTACCAGCGGAGCTACGAGGGCCAGAGGTTGAGCTATCAGATTCACCGGCGGAGCTACCAGGGCCACAGGGTGCCTGACGAGAATCTCCAGCAGAGCTATTGGGGCCACCACCTGACCAACGAGGGTCACAAGCTGGGCTACAAGGGCCACGCGCAGAGTTACGGGGACCTCCGGCTGAGCCACGGGGATCTCCTGCTGAGTTCGAGTGGGCAGTCCACAACTGGATCTGCAGTCCGAGCCACAGGCCCCGGTTCAAGAACAACGGTTTGCAGAGGGAGCACACAGAAACACATCTCCCGCCTCGAGTGGAGCGGCAGCGGCAAAACGTGAAGAGTAAAATAAGCACCGGTTTGTTCCAGAAAATCAGCGAAGTGATTTGGGGCATGAAGCCCAGCAACGACGAGACGGAAGGGCAACGCCACAGCTGGGGACCCGAGGAAACCAAGCGGCCGATCAACATAGGTGACACTGTCGAGGCGAAGTCCTGCAATATGTACGCCGGCTGCGTAGCGATACGGATCGACGTCCTGCAATTGATTGCCCGGCGGAAGGAAGACGGCCAGCCAACGGTTGGCAACGCGAAGTAGAGTTTAGTGGAATTCGAAGAAGCGAAAACACTTGTACAACACGTTGCCGGCATACCGTCACGACTGGCACAGCGATACGGAAAACGGGTATTCCAAGTATTGCGCTACTGACAACTACATCAGGCGCGCTGTAGGCACGGTGGGCGGGCCTCTCCTTCCCCCTCCATCCCCTTTCCCTGGATCGAGCCGCGGGTTGCAGGGCGGACGTGTTGCAATTCCCCCGCCCTCCTCCCCCCTTAAACAGAACAGGGTCCCCCTGTGGTCATGGGGACCGCCGCGCCTTCCGACCGCGGCGCGCCCCCCCCGCGCAAAGCAGGGCGGCGGCGCGGACAGGAGACGGCGCTCTTGCCGCTGTGGAACAACAGAAGAAGAGGAGCGTTTTTGGAGCGTTTGGGGGGCCGTCTTGGGGCCGTTGGAGGGCCGTTTGGGGGGGCCTCTTGGGACACTCTTGGGCGAGGCGATCGATCAAAGGAGGTGGGGGTCCCAATGTTAGCCCCTCTTGGGACCATCCAAATCACATCTTGGGGCCTTTTTGGGGCGTTCTTGGGCGTTGTTGGGGG
This sequence comes from Prorocentrum cordatum, assembly GCA_963575745.1. Taxonomy (NCBI): domain Eukaryota; class Dinophyceae; order Prorocentrales; family Prorocentraceae; genus Prorocentrum; species Prorocentrum cordatum. The sequence goes on from CAUYUJ010000443.1 coordinate 6,443, forward strand.
CGACTGGGACGCCTCTTGGGCCCCTCGTGGGCCTCTGTTGGGCCATGTGGGCCGTTTTTAAAGGCTTCAAAAACGCATTGTAAACCACAAGGCAAAAAGTAAAACATCAATGGCTTCTTCGGGTGTTTGAATGATGTTGGCTTTTTGCGGATGTCCTGGGGCGGCTCCGAGGGCGTTCGGATCCCGCCACGTGGCCCCCGTCCCGCCTTTTTGGGGGTATGCCCGAAGGTAGATTTCTCCATCGCAGGTTCTGGTGAGCCGTTTTGGAGGCAATCTTGCAGTGTCGGACGCCCTCTTGGAGCCATTTTGGGCCGTCTTGGGCGCCCTCACCGAGCGCGGCCCGCCAAAAGAAATCAGGGAGGGGAGGGGTAGGGTACCCCTCCCCGAAGGCAAGGCTTGGAAGAAGAAATAATACATTCGCTAGACCACCTTCATTCGCCCAACGGGCTGGTGGCATTAAAGCACAGGCTAGAAGCGAAGCCCATGCCCCAGGGCGGATTGGGATTCGCTTGTAGAGGCGCCGCAAATTATCCGTGCCGTTGGTTCCTTCTCCCGCGCCAACCACAGGGTTCCCGCAGCGCCCCCACTCACAGAGTTATCGCTGGGAGCTTTCAGCTGTCGCCAAGGAAGTGCAATACAGTTGATTAGTGTTTCGCGTTGCCTCGCAGACCTTGCGAGGAAGATGCGTGCTTCAGTTTGCACGTTCGTGTGCGCGTTGCTTTGGGGATTGCCTGCTCAAGCATTGCCATACCGACGCGGGGGGAGGGGGTCGAGGAAGAGGAATCATAAGTGAGGGACCAGCACCGGCAGGAAGCACAGAAGGAGGGTGGGCGCAGGAGGGGTGGGGAGCGACAATGCGCGTGCAAGGTGGCGACGGGGCGGACGGGGGGCAGCATGATCGGGGGCAGGAATCTCACCAGCGTCAATCGCGGCGTCATCTGCAACAGCAGGAATATGCTACGCATGGGGGGTCAGAACGACGGTGAAGAAACCAGAGGCGACGAGAACGGGGGCGAAGAGAACCGAGAACAGGCGCATCTGCGGAATGGTGCCCCATCCCCCGCTGACAACGCACCATCATTGCCAATGTATCGTATCAGTCTTGGTGTAAAATCCAGCTGCCTGCGGCAAGTCCTGCCACCGTGCCAGCCCAAGGGAGGCCGTCACGCGTGACACGTTTGCCCCCAGGCTCGGAAGAGCCGTGATGATGCTGATGATGATGATGTTGATCATCATCATGATCATCATGATGATGACGCTGGTGTTGATGCTGATGCCGATGGTGTGGTGCTGCTGGTGGTGATGGTGATCGCGTGATGGTGATGGTGATGGTGATGGTGATGGTGATGGTGATGGTGATGGTGATGGTGATGGTGGTGGTGGTGGTGGTGGTGGTGATGGTGGTGGTGATGGTGATGGTGATGGTGATGGGTGGTTGTGATGGTGGTAATGGGGAGAAGGATGACTAAGATGATGAGGAGGAGGAACATGCGGATGGCAGGAGCAGGAGGAGCAGCAGTATGAAGAGGAAGACGAAGGCCGTCACGTGTGACATCTTTCGCCTTCACTAGTTGGGAAGCCGTTATGGAATTCGTTGGGTGGTTTTGTGGTTGCCTGGGCCTCTTGTGAGGCGGTCTTGGGGACCCCTGGGGCCCTCTTCGGCCATGTGAGGGCCCTTTGGGCAGTCTTGGGCGTCGCTTGGAGCCCTCTTGGGCCGTTTCGGATGCATCTTAGCTTCGTGAGCACTCTTGCATGTGACCAGGGAGTGTGGCTTCGGGAGTGCGAATCTGTAGCATGTTGCAAGGGATCATGGCCTCGGGAGAGGGGGGCGATGCATGCAACGAAGTGCAGCTAGAGGGGGGGGCTTTAGAAGATAACATAAGCCCTATAGGCATCACTTGGCACTCTAGCACGCCTCAGCTTGCCAGGGCGGACGTTGGCATTGCTTCAGCAGTTCGCGCCTTGGCCTAACAATCGAGAGAGCTCCTCCACTGTACTTGAGATGAATAGGACTCATCTCCCAGAATGTACCTGAAGTAGTTCCAGCCTTGGTAGTAATTACAGTACATGAGTGCAGGCGTGTAGCGTGCGAATGTGCTTTCACGTGTGCGTGGGGAGTTGGTTGCATGCGCGCGTGTATGCATGTGTATGTGTGGCGTGTGTGTTGCGTTCGGCCTCCTGCCACATCTAAGCATGCCGCATGCATACTGATCTGAAGCATTTCCCCCCTGCGAATGCCCATTGCACCCTTGCATGGTGGATTCAGTACTTTTAGGTGTCTGCTATGTGAGTTGCGACTCTCTCCCGACTCTAAGCACGGTTTGCATTGATGGTCAGCAGAGCCCACGACGGTGAGCATCGAATGGAGAAGAATGAGGAGGAGTTGGAGGATGAGGATGAGGATGACGAAGAGGTGGTTGCGTAGACAGGTCATACAGGCCAACCATGTTGTGGATCGTAGTCGTGAATATGGTGATGCTGGTGGTTGCGATAGTGGTGTTCTCAGTTATTCAAACAATAATCGTAGCGACTTGGGCTCAAGCATAGGCTTGCATCGCGGTGTGTTTTTGTGGCGGACTCTGTGTTGATGGAGTCTCTTCGGAATTTCACACGAGATGAAATGCACAGACACGCTGACGATTGTGAGTTCCACTTTGCAAGGTGTGGTTGCTGTGCTATCCCCAGGACGTTGACAGTGGGCGTTTGCGAACGACTGGCTGCACTAGTAGACTCTGTATTGTTCCATGCTCTGCGTGAGATACAAGTGACGACGGAAGAATCGGCTCGAGACGTCTTGACTCAAATGCATTTCGGCAGGGTGCGTTGCAGAGAGCGCCGATGGGATTTCAAGATGCCTCTCACCCCTGAAGTTCGCGAAGCTGTCGAGGCCATTGTTGCTGCCACTCGGGGCGTCCTAGAGAGCCGCGTATCTCGGCAGGGCCGCCTGGTTGAGCTGGCCTGCCTCATCAGCGACCCCGGCGCACAGCAGCAGGCATTGCATCCCGACACTCCGTGCTGCACGACTCGCGCGCTCCAGGATGGTCCGAGCAACGCCTGCTCACCGCTGCTCACTGTCTGGGTCGCACTCCAGACGATCTCGTCGAAAATGGGACCCCTCGTCCTGTGTCCGCAGACGCACACGCCAGAGGCGCACGATGCTCTAGAGCAGATGCCCGAGGAGAGGCGCGCCTCAGAGTTTGCTGTCAAGCAGCATGGTGGGCTCGCGGCCGTCTGCGACGTGGGCACAGCCATTCTTATGGATTCTCGGCTTCTGCATTGTGGAGGCGCAAATGCTGCCGTTGACGAAGGCGGCTTGCGCCGGCGATTGTTTTATACTACTTGGCAGTTGCCTCAATGTTGTGATTCTTCAGGTGATGAAATGGAGGAAGAAGAGCCAGCATGGTCAATCAGAGCAGAGTTGCGAGGCCGCTTATGTCTCGCCGACTTCATCGGTGATGCGGCTTGCAGGTCTCAGAGCCCAAGTGAAAACATTAAATTCCAGCTGGGCAAGGGGCATGCACCAGCAGGCTGGGTCCTGGGCCGGACCGTCTTTGTCTGAAGTGCTATCGGCTTGGGGGGGGGCAGGGGCTTGGGTTTGGACCCGAATCCAAGATCACGGACCTGGGGCTTGGAGTCGGGCCCAGCCAATTGTTGGATAAACAGGAGGCAGCTTTTTCGGTACAGCGCCGGTTTTAATACATGCTCCGCGTGCGGATCATGTATTAAAAATGCAGGGATTTAGTATTACAAACAACGATGAGTTCGTGCATTAATTTATTCATAAATGAATCATGTATTAAAATCCAATATGTTTAGAAATCCTGTGTATTACAAACTGCCCTGTAGATCCCAGCAAGGTTATTCTTGCATGGAGCGGTGGGGGCGTGGCGAGACCCGAGAGGAAGCCTTGATTGCACGCAGGTCGGGACCTCACAGTGGCTCTTGGGAGGCTCGCGAGGGGCTGTTGGGTCCTAAGAGGCTGCACGCAGTTCGGGTCCTGAGAGGCTCATGAGAAGCTCCTGGGATTCTGGTGAGAAGTCCTGAGAGGCTCACGAGGAGCTCCTGGGATTCTGAGGAGAGGCTCCTGGGATTCTGATGAGAAGCTCCTGGGATTCTGATGAGAAGCTCCTGGGATTATGATGAGAAGTCCTAAGAGGCTCATGAGGAGCTCCTGGGATTCTGAGGAGAAGCTCTTGAGAGGTCGTTGACAGGCTCTTGAGCGGGTCTTCTTGCGAAGGGTACTGCGAAGCTCCCGACATGCCCAGCGCTGTCTAAAAAAACTCTGCGGAGAAAGGAGCATGCCATGCAAATAAAGTTGCCTGGGTCTAGACGAAAACAGCTTCGCAACATTGTGGACCTCTTTGGCAATAGTCAACTGTATGTGACGAAGTGCCACTTAGTTTCGAATAGCGAGTTTATTGGGCAGTGTCAAGTTTTTGAACATAGTAATGACAGTTGCCGAAACCGATGCGTGTTCACTTCCGAAACAAATTATGCTGGGATATACTCATATTCGTTCGTATACCTACTTAGAGTATCCTGGGCTACTTGTTGCTATGGATTCGCTCTCGTCTCCTCGCGTGCCATTCGAGATGTATATCCCAAACCCTCGATACCCGCATACCCTCGTCGTGTGCCCTCTTCGTCCTCGATCGTACCACCTCTGGGGTATATCTTCCTGACCTGCCACGAGTATTTGACGCAGCTACGGGTACAGGAAGGTACGAGGAGGAAAGGAGTGCGGTACGAGAGGGATGAGGGAAGGGACAAAAGGGAGTGAAATTGATGGTGCACGGGAGAGATTCTTAGGAGGGGGGGTTAGGAGCAGGACCGCAAGCGGCAAAACAATCGGGCGTGTCGGGCGGGCGGACCCTAACGGGCGGGCGGGCCCAGACGGCTGGGTCGCCCTCTGAGTCCCCCCCCATCACCACCCGCCCGATCAGCCAGGCCTTGCCCCCCCCCCCGCCTCCCGCGCGAGGCCACAGCGGGGACATCATCGGCTGGAAAGACCGCGCGGCCAAGGCGGGACCCCCAGCCCGCCGGCCCGCCGCCGAAGGCTGGGTTCAGGGGCCTGGCATCGCTCAGACGTGTGCATTGTTTCTCGGCGAGGGCGATCGAGGAGCATCCTGGATCATTTGGCGAAAAAACCACGCACGAAACCGAAAAAAACACAGAGAATGGACGTCCGAGCGATGCCAGGGGGGCGACGTTAGCAGGGGGATGGGTTCGGGGGGGGGGGAGCACGACGGCCGGTGTTTGCTGCTCTCGGCCTCTTGTGGCCATTGCTGGGTCCCGAGGGGAGAGGTGCAGCGACAGATGCTCTGTATTCAAGGGCATTAAAAACGCCCCTACCCTGGTTTACGAGGCGCTGTGCGCTGAAACTCCTGTGGGCTGACAAGGTAAACCCTGCGTGATGTGCCGCGTCCTGGCGGCTCCAGGCTTTGGAGGTTCCCGGGAGGTTTACAGACCACGCACTTGTGACCCAGGGTAGGGTCGTTTTTTCATCCCTCAATATATCGTGTTCGAGAAATATGGGAGGAGGGAGGAAGAAAGGCAGCGGGAGAGGTACAGGAAAGAAGCGGCAAATCGGTGGAGCGTGCAAGGGGCAGCACACTCGCGCCACATCTGGCATCGTACCCTTTTTCCACCCGTGCCCTCTCGTTTTACCGAGTCGTCTTCCATCCGCCTTGTGGGTGCTTCGAAGATTTTGGCCCACAAGTGTCAGTCGCGGGACTCGACCAGTCGAGTCGTTTGCTGTGCAATCGGCGAAGGGGCCTTTTGTAGATTAGGGCAGGGCGCAGAGCAACGGCAGCGTCCACCCATGGACCTGAATGCCAGTACAGTCAGCGAGGATTGGGAGCAGGGGAGGAGGGAAAATTGAGGAAAGGAAGGAGGGGATGGCAACGACGAGGAAGGACTCGAACCCGTAATTGCGCGGTACGCAGGAGGAGCGGAATCAAACCAGCACGCTGTAAGGAACGTTTCGCGTGCCCCCACCAGCCCATCCAGCGACCATTGTCTCGTTCAAGTAACGGAAAGAGCGGGCTACGAGTGATGACGTTGTTGTGTGGGGCGAAGCCCTCTTAGGGAGAGGCTCCAGGGGAGGGGCGAGGGGGGCACGCATATGTCTGATGGCCGCCGGGGGGCCGTTTCCCTCGTATTTTTTCCAGTGAAGCGGCTCCCGGGCGGCTCCCATGGCCCGTTTTCTTATATTGAATCGCTTCGCTCATTCCGCCGGCCCGTGATATGGCATCGCTGGTTTTTGTCTGTGTGTTCGTTGCCCATGTTGCGCTCTTGGGGGCGGGTGTCGTTCGGACGCGTTGCGTGGGGAGTTTTGATGGTGAAGCAGTTCCCTGGGGGTCGTCTCTCGATGGGGCGAAATAGAGTCGTCGTCAAGATGCTTCTTTGGGGGGCCTCTTGGGGTCTGTTGAGAGGCCGTTCGGGGGCGCCTGGGAGACATGTTTGAAGCCTTCTGGGGCTTCTTTTGGGCCTCCTGGGAGTCTCCTGGGGCCTCTTGGCGACATCTTGGGGCCTCTTGGAGGCCTCTTGGGGCCTCTTTGGGACCTCCTGGGCGCCTTCTGGGACGGAGGGCTCCATTTTTGAGTTCTCGGTATCCCTCCTGAGTCCCTCTTGGGCCCGTCTTGGGGCCTCTTGGTCCGTCTTGGGCGGCACTTGGGCCGTCTTGAGGGCTCTCTTGGGTCGTTTCGGCGCCGTCTTGGGAGCTTCGTGGGCCGTCTTGGAGCGGTCTTGGGGGCCTCTTGGGCCGTCTTGGAGCGTCCGGAAGCCGAAAAAGCCAGAACACAAAAAACATAGAAAAAACAAATGAAAATCAACGATTTTGGCCTCTTGGGGCTCTCTTCGGAGGCCTCTTGGAAGGCTCTTGGGGCGTCTTGGAGGCCTCTTGGGCTGTCTTGGGGGCCTTTTGGGCCGTCTTGGGGTCATCTTCGGCGTCTTCGAGCGCTCTTTGGGCGTCTCGGGGGCCTCTTGGGCAGTCTTGGGGGCCTCTTGGGGCACTCTGAGCGCGCTCTGGGGAGCCTGAGAGGCCGCACCCAGAAGGAAAACCATCTCTGAGTAGACTTGGTCGGGCGGCGGTCGGGGTACTTTTCGCCGGGTGACCCCCAGGGGCCGCCCCGCGCGCGCGAACTAGAAATACTGTTAATACTGTTAACCAGTTACCGGAGATCTTAGCACGCCCTGGCCCGTTGGGCCGGCGAATTTTTTCCGAGTGACGCGGCCCAAGGGCCCCAAGACGGCCCAAGAGGCACCGTCCGTAGCCATTCTGGCTCAAGCGCTTCTGGCTGAACCACAAGGTTGGAGGTGCCATCGCGGCCAGTTTGATTTGCGGAATCTCTTGCGGATCTTTCATGGTAATGTTGCGCGTGCCCCTCGTATTCTTCTTCCTGGCTACGGCGTGGGCGCAAGAATTGTCGCAGCAGGAGCTTGACCCGGTGCTCGCGGCGGACGACGAGTGCGCTTCCGACGGCGGCGAATCTTGCGGCGTGGAGTTGCTCCAGGCTCGTGCTTCGAAGGACGTCAAGGCGGAACTGGCGAGCTCCACCGTGGAGGCGAATGAGGAAGGCGGCGGGCAGCTTCTGCAGTACAACGCCACAGCCAACGCCACAGCCAATGCATCGCAGCCGCCGTGCCGCGGCACCAGCGAGGCTTGCTGGATCGACAACGACTGCTGCTCCGCCCGCTGCTCACTAACCCGCCGCTGCGCGGCAGTGCGCTAGGCGTTTTTATTAGTACTTGTTGGCGGTAGAGTTGCAATTCCAGTTCGTGTTCAAGAATATTATCTTAGAAAATAATATGTGTATATATATATATAAAACGCAAAATCGCCCAAGAGGCACCAAGACGACCCAAAGACGGCCCGAAGAGAGCCTCGGATGTTTCCAGACGGTCCAAGAGAGCCTCGAGACGGTTCCAGAGACCCTCCAGACGGCCTTCGAGAGGCTTCAGGAGCCCAAAAACATTGATTTCCTTAGAGTTTTAGCGTTTTTTCGGGTTCTCGCCTTTTCGGGCCCAGACGGGCCCAACACGGCCCATGAGGTCCCAAAGTTCGTCCCAAGACGGCCCCAGAGGCCCCCCAAAGAGACGGACAACAGTCCAAGAGAGCCCCCAGACGGCCCAGGAGGGCCCTAAAACAGCCCCAGAGGGCCCCAAGAGAGCCCCAAGAGGGCCCAAAGGCTCCCAAGAGGGCCCCAAGAGGCCCCCAAGAGAGCCCCAAGACGGTCAAAGGCCTGCAAGACACTCCAAGACTGCCCAAAGGGCCACACGACGGCCCAAAATTGCCCCAAGAGGGCTCCCGACGGGCTCCTAAAGGGCCCCGAGAAGACCCCGACGAGGCCCAAGAGACGCTAAAGAACACCATGGCTCCCATCAGCGAGCGGTGACGTAACAAGCTCTTGACACCAAGGCTCCCCAGAGCGCGGTGACGTGAAAAGCTTGTCACACCAAGGTTTTCAAGAGCGAGCGGCAACGTGAAAGTCTCTGAACACCAGTGCTCCCAACGGAGAGTGGCGACGCAACAAGCTTTTCATACCAAAGCTCCCAAGAGCGAAGGGTGCCATGAGCCATCTTGGGCCAGTTCCTGAGGCGCTCTTTCCGTTTCCGTGCCGGCCCAGGTTTTGGGTGGTCTAATTAATGTTCAGAGGCATTGATTGGTGTCGGTTGTTGCAGTTTTGGCGTTTGGTGTCGAATCCAGCAATGCAGGTGTAGTGTCAGTTGCGCCGATCTGGGTAGCACTTGATCCAATATGATCACTGATCTGTTGCTCTTCTTCGCATATTCTCGCTTCTATGCCTGTCCTTATCTACCTTAGTCCTTGCCTTACTGCGCAGCCCCCTCGGTGTTGTTTACCCACTGCCACCTGTGTGCGAGCTGTGTACGGGGGGCTACACCTGCGGACACACGGGTAGCTCATTCTTCTCCAAATTGGTCTGTTTTGGTGTTTTCCCGTTTGGGATGGGTATGTTTCGTAAGTGGTTTTGTTTGGTTTGATCGATTCCCGTGTATAGCACGGTCTAGTTATTTGATATGTGATGTGGACCGCCGTGACCGAATGTTGACAGAAGAGCGTGGAGAGGAGGGGCGGGCAGAACAGCCACACCATGAGGAAAGCAGCGTGGCACCATTCTTGAGAGGCTCACACCAGCTTCTTGGGGACCTTTCCCAGCCCACTTCTGCAGGGACCTCAAGTGCAGTGCTGGGTGCTTTTCGCCACAGAAGAAGAATTGCGTCAACATCAGTCTTCGGAGGTTCGCACGGAGTTCGTCGGTGCCGGTGCGCCGGCGATGCGGTGCGATCCTCCAACGCAATAGATTCTGGCCCCACTCCGGGGGCCTCCACAAGAGTGCCCCTAGCTACAGCCGCCCCCGTGTTTCACGCCATGTCGGAGCCACGTGGGCCTCGTGGTGCAACACCCGAGAGGAGGACCAGGGGCAACGACCAGGGGGGACGAGCCCAGGGTGGGAGGCGTCGACCCCCCTCCGCCCATGCATCGCCACTCGGGGCCAAGTGTTAGGTCGGGCACGTCCCTCCACAGGGGGAACCATTCCAGAACAGCAGACGAACAGCCTGGTGACCACGTGTCGTGCTCTCTTGGGGCTACGTTTGCTCAGGTGTTGACTATGTTTTACCCTTCATCCAAAATCCGCCTGTAGGAGGACGTGCCCGACCTGGGCTCAGTGCCCCCCCCCATCCCCAGGAGCGCCTGGCTTCGCGACGTCGGTGGCGCCTCGCCGACCTATCGGCGGCGCATCGCCCTGACGTCGAGGCAAGGCGTCCCCCCCTGTGCCGGTCTCCAGACTGTTGACGCCCCGCGCATCCCTCGGCGCGAACGAGATGGGTACGGAAAGAATCGGCACAATGCCCAGCAGCAGCTCCTGTTCATTTTGAACAGGACTCGCTGTCCACGCCGCCGCGGCCTGTGTCCATTCGAGAGAAGGCCGCCTGCCCAACAGCGGCCGCCTGCCCAGGAGCGGCCGCTGTAGACAGAAGGGCGTCCAAAATCCCCACCAGCCCATCCAGAAAGAATGCCCAGGGGAGAGTTGAGGTGATCAGGGGAGTGGGGGAGCATTCAGAGGAACAAAGGGCGGGGGAAGCCGTCGTATACCCCATGAGGGGGAGGATGGAGGAGGCATCGTCGTCGGAGAAGGAGGAGGAGGAGGAGGAGAAGGAGGAGATGGAGTAGAGGACGAGGAGGACGAGAAGGAGGAGAAGGAGGGAGAGTTGGGTACCTCTTGTGGCGCTCTTGGGGCCGTCTTGGGGCTCCCTTGGGCCTCTCCTGGGGCTCCCTTGGGCCATCTTGGAGCCATCTTGAGGCCTCGGATGGCCATCGGAAGCGAGAAAGCAAACTCATTGATGTTCATTAATTTTTGAAGGATTTGGACCTCTAGTTCTCGGAGGCCTCTGGGAGCCGTCTTGGAGCGTTCGTGGGGTTTCCCGGAGCATCGTGAAAGCCATCCTGAGGCATCTTGCGTTATCTTGAGCTATCTTAGAGGTCATCTTGGGTCTTCCGAGGCGCTCTTGCAGCCGTCTTGGGCCATCCTGGACGCTCCAACTACCCGCGACCACCCCCGTCCAGGTCCAGGGGGAGGGGGTAGGGGGAGGGAGCTTGGCCCAAGCCGCAGCATATTCAGCAGTCGTCTTTGGATAGGGCAGCTACTGGGGGCGAATCCGCCATCGCCGCCCGCCGCCGCCGCGCCGCCGCCGCCGCCGCCGCTGTCCGCCGTCGCCGCCGCCACCGCGCCGCCGCCGCCGCCGCCGCCCCCGCTGCCGAATCGCCGCTGCAGCCGCTGCCGCCACCGCTGCCGCCGCCGCCCCCGCCCCCGCTGCCGCCGCCGCAGCCACCGCCGCCGCCGCCACCGCAGCCGCCGCAGCCGCTGTAGTAGTAGCCGCCGCAGCCGCCGCCGCCAAGTGTACTCTGTATTGTTTTTTGTCAGGGATGATGCGGGGAGGCCGCATCGGGTTCGCTGCGCATGCTCCGAATGTGGAGGCAGAGTGTGGTTTGTATCTTTTTTACAAGGGATGGTGGCGGGGGGCCCGCATGGTCTCGGGTTGGCTCCCAGTCGCCTGGGGGAGGGGGTGTATATTAATAGGGAACAATGATAAACCCTTCCCCGAAGGAAATGAAGGGGGTTGGGAGAGGAGCTTCCCTAGACCACATACGCCCAGAGGACTGGTGGAATTTACAGAAGCGTGACTGGGGCGTTGGCGGTTGAGGTGGTGTGCAAAATAAGTTTGAAACATCAGATCAAGACCCCGAAAGTCTTGCTCACCATGTCGTAATCCTGAACAGGCGTGGACCGCCTGCGCGGACCGCCTGCCAAGCCAGCCAACCGCCGTGCAGAGTCCGGAACGGTGGTTTGGCCTGATTGTGTAGTTTGCAACTGCGCAGGTAGGCAGGAAGTAGCATGGCGCCAACATCGCAGAGTGCCCTGGAGAATTTCGTTCCGGATTTCGAATTGAAGTTCATGCGGATTCTGCAGGGCCAGGAATGAAGACTAAACAACCCACGCGAACTTCATTCCGTTTGTCGCTCGCCATGTCGGTGTTCTGCATCGACAGGAATCCACGCAGAAATCCGCTGCAGCCCGTCTGCAAGGTCGGTGCAGTGAGGAGTGACCACCATCGCACCGACCACCAGCTCGCTCACTCCAACACTTACCCTCAAGTCGGGCATGCCCCTCTACAGGAGGAATATTCCAAGATGATCAAAAATAGTCTCGAGACGATGTTTTCGCACTGCTTCTGGCTATGGTGTCTTGTGTTTTGGCTACGTTTTTACTCGCCCTCCACAAGTCCGCCTGCGGGAGGCCACGCCCGACCCAAAGTTCCCCCCCCTTGTTGCCGCTCCCCCCCGCGCCAGGGGATCGGCCGCCGAGGGGTCGTCGCCTGGGGCCCCCCCCCCGACGGGCGGCCTCGCGCCCCCCCCCGCCGCCCCTTCGAGCGGGAGAGCGACCACAGCTACCAGCCTCGAATGTATCCCTATCCCTAAGATTGGCACGCCAATCTTAGGGATTCGCCCTCAAAAAGTAAGGGAGTCCCTGAGATTGGCATCGTGATGAGGAGGTGCCCAGCATAGGGATAGGGATATGTTCCAGGCTGGTAACACAGAGAGGATCTGTCTGTGTCGGGGGTGGACAGGCCTCCTACCCTGACGCGTCGATGAAGGAATTGGCCGTTTTCGGTTCGCGGGAGGGCCTCGCGGCCGTCATTTTGTGCGGGTCCCCAGGCCCGTCGAGCTCGGTCCCAGGCCGTTTTCGCCAAGGGGAGGTTTGCTGAAGGGAGGTCTGTCCACCCCCGATCGTTGCCGTTGATCTACGACCGTTCGACGTGCACGACCCGACGATCTCCTCTTCTCCTCCCCATCCTCCTCCTCCTCCTCCTCCTCCTCCTCCTCCTCCTCCTTCTCCTCCTCCTCCTCCTCCTCCCCATCCTCCCCCCCCTCCTCCTCCTCCTCCTCCTCCTCCTCTTCCTCCTCCTCCTCCTCCTCCTCTTCCTCCTCCTCTTCCACGTCTCGTGCTCGGAGCGCGAGTCCCCTCCGTGGTCGACGCCCTCCTCACCTGCGCGGGCTGCGGGGGGGCGCCCACGGGGGCCCGCGAGGCGCGGCCGGTGCCCCCCGCCCGGCCTCTCCCCCCCCCCCCCGCGGGCCCCCGCGCGAGGTGGCGCCGCCGCAGCCGCGGCGACCTGGGCAGGATCTGCGCCTGGCGGTGGCTGCGCGGGCGGGGGGGGGGGAAAGCACACACTGTGGGTAAAAAAACGCTGTTTTTTTTTTCCCACGTGTGTTTTTCAATCCACTGTATGTTTTTTGTGCGTGTGTGTGTGTGCGTTTTTTACCCACAGTGTGTTTTTTACCCACAGGTACTTCGAGCCCTCGGCTCTGGGGCCATCGCAGCACAGCAGCTACTGTCGATGTCTGGACGGGGGAGGAACCCGGGGCTCGGCTCTCGGCGTCCTGGGTCGTACCCTGGCGGGGCCCGTGCGTGGAGGCCCTTGAGGGCCCGAGAACACCGAAACACTTCCAGGACCCCCCTCCTCCTCCCTGGGGTACTCGGCCACGCGCAGAGGGGGTGGGGGGTGGGGGGGAGGCTTCTTATGAGCGCACCTCGACTGTACCCCCCCCCCCGGAGGTCCGATGTCCCGAGTCGTTTCATGCGGAGTCCCCGGAAGTCCCGACCCGTCCCCAGGGCCGGCGTTGCGTCCTGGGGTATTGGCGTCGCTCGGACGTGTGCATATTTTTCTTGGCGAGGACCATCGAAGAGCATCCTGGATCATCTGGCAGAAAAGCACGCACGAATCCAACAATTGCACGGGGAATGGACGTCCGAGCGATGGCAGGGGGTTGGGTGAGGGCCCAGCCGAGGGCGGTCCAGCATCTCCGTCTTGCCTTCAAGCAGTGGCGAAGCGTCTTGGCTCGCGTACATGCCTACCAGAGAATGCTCTAAGGCCCTTTTGTGGTGTGCACGAAGTGTTCTTAGAATATGTCTGGCTGCGACTGTTTTGTTTGAACGCATCGGGATTATGTTCTAAGAACATTGTTTGTTTATTAGAACATTTCTGGGTTCTAAGAACATGTCGTGATAGGCCTATAGGAATGTCGGGACGGTCGGTCCCTGCTCAATGCATTTTCCAAAGCGTTGGAGGTCCCCGTTCGTACCCCCATCCCATCCCCTTCTCGAGGCTTCCCACATGAGCGATGCAACAAACAAAAAGTTCGATTGCGCCGACATTCGCGCGTAAGTTGCTCGCGTAGGGTCGCGCGTAAGCGCCCTTGTCTCCACTGCGGCGTGCCGCGCTGGCTGCCCGCGTACGCTGCGGCGTAAGGTCGCTGCGTCGCCTCGCGTAAGACCCGCTTTGAATCGTCGCTCACATTGGGTCCGAGTACGGTAGACGGTAGATGGGGTCGGAAGATCTCGCCGCAGCCATACCGCTGGTGCATCCGCGATGCGGGTCGATGTGGAGCCCGATGCATCGCCGATGCGGCGGGATCCTGCGACTCCATCTACTCAGACCCCATTTGGGCGACGGAAGAAAACGGGATCGAATGCATGGACATTGGGCCGCAAGCTTCCCGCGTAAGGTCGCGCGTAAGCGTCCTCTTTTCGGCGCTGTGTGCCACGTTGGCGGGCTGCGGAAGCCGCGGCGTAAGGTCGCTACGGTTGCAGTAGAAAGCTGTGCAACAACAGCCCTGGAACTAGACACAACCAAGTTCCCCATTTCATACCCAAATATTGGCAGGAATTGCGTCAGAGATCATGGGCTCAAGACTTATTTAATCGCTTCGCTCATTCCGCCGGCCCTGGAGCGCTATTTGGGGCCTCTTGGGGCCGTCTTGGGCTTCTTGGGAGCGTCTTGGGGCTCCTTGGCGGCGTATTGGGCTCCCCTGGGGCCTCTTGGGGGGGCTCTTGGGGGCCCCTTGGGGCGGGGGGGGGGGTAGTCGTTGGCAGCCCCCCCCCCTCGGAGGCCACGATCCTCGTGAGGGGTGGCGAAAAATAGCCTCCCCCCTGGGGATCGCCCGGGGGTCAGCCGGGGATCGGCCCGGGTACTTTTCGTCTGGGGTCCCCCAGGGGCCGCCCCGCGCGCGCGAACTAGAAATATTGTTAAGTAGTTACCGGAGATCTTAGCACGCCTCAGGAATTGCGTCCGAGATTATGGGCTCAAGACTTATTCGTCCCCACTTCCACGGGACCGCTTGATCTTAGATATCACGCAGGGCCGGGGGACGGAGGGGGGGTCATACAAAGGAGGGGCTCCTAAACGTTTGCTGCAAAGTGCTTGCCTCTCGACGGTATGTCTTCTCGCGTCAGGCTCAAGTCGGGCCTGTCGCTCTACAGGGGGAATAGTCAAGAACGGTAAAAAGAATTTGTTTACCATGTTTCAACATGTGTTGAATGAATATTGTTCAGTATGCTTGCTGTTTTTCGTCGAAAGTCCGCCCGTAGGGGGACATGCCCGACCCAACGTCAGGCCCGTCGGCTCTCGCCGCCCTCGGGGGAGGCCTCCGCCCGCCTCTGCCTTCCGCGCCCCGCCCCGAGCCCGCGCCGCCCGAGCCGCTCCGTGGAGGGCGGGCGGAGGCGGGAGGCAGCGCAGTCAGGGGCAACGATTGGGGGGGGGACAGGCGTAAAGTCGGGCCTGTCTTTCTACGGGAGGAGTATTCAGAAATAGGCAAAGAATAGTCTGGGCAACGACAGGGGGGGACAGGGGCAACGACAGGGGGGGACAGGCGTTAAGTCGGGCCTGTCTTTCCACAGGAGGAGTATTCAGAAATAGGCAAAGCATAGTCTGGGGACTGAGCATTTGGGGGAGTATGTTTTTGAGTATGTTTCATGTTTCGCCCCAAAGCCCCCTGTAGGGGGACAGGCCCGACCTCAGGATAGGCATAGGGGGGGGGATGCATCGACCCCCAATCGCCCATTGATCGCCGACAGGGGCCCGATAGCCCTGTAACCCGCCCAGGAAGGCGCGGATTCGCTATGGGGGGCCTATCGCCGATCTACCAGCGATGTGTCGCCGATTCCAGGTCGATGCATCCCCCCCTATGCCAGTCCCCCCCGATCGTTGCCCTCACGGAGGGGGAGGTCCGCCACAAAACAAATGCACAGACACCCTCCTATTGTATTGCTCCTAGGCCTCAGGGGAGCCTGGCGGTGTGTATATCATTGCGAGCTGCCCTCCCTCAAGGTGCATGCGAAATAGGTCGGAGGGTGCCTGTGTGTGTGTGTGTATATATATATAATATAAACAAATAGGCCCCCCCCCCCCCGGCGGGGCCGCCCACTCCGCAACCATCGGGGAACGCTTTTTAATACCCCCTCCCCGGGGCCTCCAGGGAGCCTCCAAGGAGCCTCCAGACGACCCAAGAGGCCTCCAAGACGGCCCCAGGAGGCCCCCAGGATGGTCCAAGAGGGCCCCGAGGCGGTCCCAGATCGCTCCAAGACGCCCAAGATGGTCCCAAGACGGCCCAAGGGGCCTCCAAGACGCCCCAAGAGGCCTCCAAGAGGCTCTCCAAGAGGGCCCCAAGAGGCTCGAATCGTTGATTTTCCATTGTGTTTTTCGATGTTTTTGGCTTTCTCTCCTTTTGGGCTCCCTGGCGCTCCAAGACGGCCAAGAGGCACCCAAGATCGCCCCAAGACGGCCCAAGAGGCCACCAAGACGGCCCCAAGACGGCCCAAGAGCGCCCCGGGACCGCTTAAGAGGCCTCGAAGACGGCCCAAGAGAGTCCCAACACGGCTCCAAGAAGGGGCCCAGACGCGGGATCCGAGCGCACTTTACGGGCCCTCGGCCCCAAGAGCATCCCCAGAAACCACTAGAGGCTCCCAAAGGCCCCCAAGAGCCCCCCGGGAGGCCCCCAAGAGCCCCCGAGCAGGCACCGAAACGAGCCCCATGCGATTTCGGACACTTTCATATGCACCCCTTCTTCCTTCCGATCCGTTCCGTTGAGCTGCCTGCATTGAGTAGCATGTGCATTGCATTTCAATTCAACAATAATGATGATGATGACGACGACGATGATAGTGAGGACAACGATGACGACGACGATGATGACGATGGTGCTGACGATGCTGACGATGATGGTGGTGATGATGATGGTTGTGCTGGTGATGGTAATGGTGAACACGACCATGACGATGACTACGATGGTGATGATTGCGATGATGACGATGGTGAGGATCCTGGCTAGAACTTGAGCGCGCGCGAAGCGCGCGCGATGGTTCTAGTATATATATATATATATATATATATATATATATATATATATATTACATGCACACACGAGATATATTCCCATACATATATCTGTATAGGGCCGGGGACGCCAGAAAAAGCGCACCCCCTTTGGCCCTCCCTGGGCCTCCGGGCAACCCTTCAGACGACCCGGGAGAACCTCACGAGAGCCAGAAAACGGCCCCAGACGGGATCCAGGCGTTCCGGCGCGCTCCCGAAACGACCCCAGAGAGCCCCAATACGGTCCACGATGATTCCCAAGAAGCCGTCATACCCCCGAAGATCGCTCCAGAACACCCCAAGAAGGCTCCAAGAGGCAAAAATCATTGATTTTCTTTTGCTTTTGGTGCATTTTGGTGTTCTCCTCTTTTCGGCGTCCCGACACTCCAAGACGGGGGTGTTCTGGGCGTCCGAAACTGCCTGGGAGGCCCCAAATCGCCCCACAACCATCCGAAAGGGCTTCCAGGCAGTCCAAGAGAGCCCCAAAATGGCACAACAGGGGTCCAAGATGGCCTTCCAAGAACCCCATGGCGGCCCAAGATGGCCCCAAGTCACCCTCCGAAGCATTCCAAATCGTGACCCGGTCTTTCAGAGAGACCGCGGTTGGAGGCAGGGTGGCCCGAGGAAGCCCCCAGACGCCCCCAGAACACGACCAGGAGGTTTCCAGAAGGTTTTAAGAAAGCCTAAAAAACTTGTGTGAGGCCCCCAGAGGCTATCCAAGGAGATGCCTCTGCAGAAAGAGCTGAGGAGCATGGGGAGAATGCGCAGGGTATGGCCAGAATGAGGGAAAAGAAGCATGGAGGAAAGATAACGAATAGCATTGCTATAACGGCAATGCCGAAAAAAGCAACAAGAAGTCATCGTTAAATTGTCGGTTTGACCTTCCTGCCATCCCGCCTACATACCAAACGTCAAGGACCAAGGTGCATGGCGCGAAGCGCCACTGCAGTCTTGTATGATTGTACAGACATGTAGATGCGTATATATATATATATACACATATTCGTGGCGCAGGAGGTCGCCGTGAGCGGGTCGGACGAAAGGGGCGATATTGGGCATGGATTCAGACCCCCTCGCGTCGTAAACCAAATCGCGACTGCTGGTTATCTCGACATCAACATGACTACAACCAGCAAGCTGGAACTGTATAACCGCAACATACTCCACCTGAGCAGAATATGTGAGGCCAGCTCGCTAGCATCAGCGACCACTGACACCAGCAAGGCACTGTAGCGATTTAAATCATGATTCAAATCCTCCTCACACCGTGAGGTTTTGAACTCCGTCGGGGTCCACCTTCAGCCTTGAACTGCAGCTGGGGTAGAGCCCGCGAAGCACACGGCGCCCGCCAACAACACTTCTTGTGAGCTGTCATTTGCTGCTCACATCTGCCTCTGAGGTTGGATTGCCCCAGTACCCAGGCCCACGGATCCCCATCGGGGACCCATCGCCGATCTATCCTCCTCCTCCTCTGCCTCCTCCTCATTGTTTCCCCCCTCCCCCCCGGGCCAGTCCCTGTCTGCCGGCGCCCCCTCGGAAGGAGTCCTGCGGAGAACGGCTCTTGTGTTTTTCTTGCGCCTCTGTCCTCACCGGGCCCCCCCCGGGCTCTCGGAACGAGCGGTGCAGGGTCAAAAAAGCCCACGGGCGAAGAAGAAGATGCAGCCGCGACCGGTGGCTTGAAAGACTCGCCCTTGGCCCCCCCCCAAGGCCGACCCCGACCCGCCGGCGGTGCTGAGCTGCGCGAGGCACTCGCATGGCGCCCGTTCTGACTTCCGCGGCGCCGGCTCTCTGAGTTACCAGTCCGCCCGCCATGTCTGCGAGGCCACGGCACCCGCTCCGCCCTCGAGGGGCCGGTCCACCCCCGCGCCCTGTCCACGCCCTGCCCACGCCCTAGGAGCACCCTGCCCGCGCCCTATTCACGCGCTGTCCGCGCCCTGGGAGCACCCCTGTCCATGCCCTAGGAGCACCTGCCCTCGCCCTACGCGCTAAAGGTCTTTAGCTGTTCGGGTCTCCCAGCATTCTCTCTCGGCGAAAGAAAAAATAGGACTGGACCTAAAACCTCCGCCGCCTCCTCATCCTCCTCCTCTTCCTCCGCCTCCTCGACCTCCTCCTCCTCCTCCTTCCTCCCTCCTCTCTCCTCCCTCCTCCCTCCTCCCTCCTCCCTCCTCCCTCCTCCCTCCTCCCTCCTCCTCCTCCTCCTCCTCCTCCTCCTCCTCCTCCTCCCCCTCCTCCCCCTCCCCCTCCTCCTCCTCACCCTGTCCTCGCCGTGGCAGCACCCCACCCACGCCCCACCCACGCCCCACCCACGCCCCGTGCCCCTCCCCTCCCCCGCGGGAGCCGCGCGGCCCGAGGATCTGGGCCCGGCGAGCCCGGCCCGGCTCTCCGCGCCCTCGCCGGGCGGCGAGGCGCAGCAGTGCCTGGGCAGGCGGGGCGGCGCTGCGCCCCTCACCGGCCCGAGTTAGCGGGCGTCCAGCGCGTCGTGGTCGGGGGTTGTCCTCAGGTTGAAGTTGGGCGTGTCCTTCTGCAGTCGGGGGCGGAACAGAGGGGGGTGATGACTAGGGGGGGGTGGATATCATGGCGGGGGCCATGATATCTCCCCAGATTTCGTGGCGCCTCTTCTTGTTTTATTACGTCCCTGGCCCCCCCGCTGGGCCGCGCACATGCCGCCGGTCATGATTTGCACCCCCCCCCCTCTTGGACACCCCCCTCTTGGCCGCTCCCTCTGCAGGGGGAGTGTTCAAAAATAGTCCCAAAAAAAAGAGTCTGCGGATGACTGTCTGGCCATGTTTGAGCATGTTTGGGGCATTGTTAGGGTACTTCTTATTTGTCGTCCAAAACCCGCCTGTAGGGGGACACGCCCGACCTAACCTTAGGTAGCTT
This sequence comes from Prorocentrum cordatum, assembly GCA_963575745.1. Taxonomy (NCBI): domain Eukaryota; class Dinophyceae; order Prorocentrales; family Prorocentraceae; genus Prorocentrum; species Prorocentrum cordatum. The sequence continues at coordinate 26,054 of CAUYUJ010000443.1, forward strand.
CAGGAGGTCTTGAGTTTGACCCCCCCCCCTTTTCACTCGGCGGTGAGTAGGACGCGTCCTAAAACCTCGTCCTCCTCCCCCCCCTCTCCCCCATCCAGTCAGCATTTGATCGCGTAGTTGTCACGTGCGAATGCAGACGGCCACTGTTGGTCACAAGGACTCGGGTAAGGGCAGCGACTAACCGTTTGGAATCGCAACCGAGCAGGTCAGCGGCGTTGGGCGATGGCAGCCATATTTCGGGCGCACGCCTAGCCACGCGAGACAGATCAAAGTTCAGGACAAGGTGTCCATGTGTTTTCGACGATTTGCAAACACATTGATTCACGATGTTTGGCAGCATTCAGTTTTCCCTTCATCATCGTCATGTTCCTTCTCTTCCTTTCCCTCCTCCCTTATTATTCGTTCTTCTCTCCCCTCCCTTCCATTGTCCCTCCTTCGCCGCCTGTTATAATCATTACTGCTGTTACCCTTACTTAATCTACATCGCTCCTCATTGATGTTCTCCCTGCTTTGATCATCCTCCCCCCTCTCCCTTCTCCTCCTCCCCTGATCATTGGATACTGGAATTTTCAAGTCGCGACCGACGAGAACGGTCGCCACTCACTTTGCCTCGAATTCCGGGATCGGTCGCGACCGATCGCTCGCGACCCATCGGTCGCGACCGGTCGCCACCGATTCTGGGATCGGCCTTGGTCGGCCGCGGCCGATCTGGAGTGCCGATCGGTCACTACCGATCGCGACCGAAAACCATCGAAGGAACGAAGCAGCCATACGCCAAAAGCGCGCGGGCAAGGACAGGCAGAGCGACACGCCAAGTGCGTGCAACAAAAAGTTGCGTCAAGCAGCCTGCCAAAGTACAGAGACACGAAATCCAACATAATCTGAGCCTCCCCCGCCCCTCCAATACTCTGAGTCTCCCCCGCTCCTCCGCCGCCCCAGGGCGGGGGAGAGGGCCCCAGCCCAGACACAGCCGCGCGCGCGCGCCCCCGAGGCGCCACTGCGTGGCGGCGCCGGCGCGCGAGCGGGCGCCGTACGGGCTCGACGTGGACACGGGCCCGGGGCCCAGAGCTCAGAGGAGGAAAATAGGGGAGCGACTAATGACATAAACAGAAAAATCCCGGAGGTCCGCGCGGATTTCTCGGATCGGCGCTGGACCCCCCCTGGCGGCGCCTCCAGCGCCGCCCCTGGCGCGCTCCGCGCGCCAGGGAGGGGGGTCCAGCGCCGATCCGAGAAATCCGCGCGGACCTCCGAGTTTTTATGTTTACGCCATTCATCGTTCCCCTAGAAAAGGCACCCATACCTCTCCTCAGAGGCCCTCGTCGCCACCACTAGATGCGCCACGAAGTTCTGGTCAGAACGCATCCCGGGAGAGGTCCGGGGAGTAGCGGCATCGGTACCGCCTGGTTTCCCCAAGGGCCGCGGCCAGCCCAGCTTGCCGTCGAAGGTGCACTGAGAGGAGGGCGGTAGTGGGCCTTCCAGGGGGGGCCCTCGTCGCCACGGTGGGAAACAGCTCGCAGAAGTGGTGCATGTGGACCCCAGGAGGGGTCCAGGAGCCAACGTTGAGCTGCTGTTGTCTCCACTCGCCCTGCTCCGACAGACCTCCATGGCCTCCAGCGTCCCAGGCCTCCCAGGTGGGATCCGAGCAGAGGGAGTCGGAGGATGGCGCAGCATCGCCGATGCATCGGCGGTGCGGTCGAATTCCAAGTTTGTAAACGTTGTGAGCAAGCAGACATTGTCTGAGGGGTCCAAAAACAGTTCGGGATCAACGAGAATGTACCTCGTAGAGATGTCCCCGTGCATCCTTGATCTTGCTGCACCCGTGCATTTGATTTTGTTGCAACGGTACCCGTGCGCGCACCCTTCTTTTATTGGAGAGGATGGGAGAGGCTCTCCACTGGCAGCGTCCCGGGGCCTGGTGAGGGCCCCCATGATTCAGGCGGGCCGCAACGCGGGGGCAATAAACGTGGAGGCCCATGCCAAGAAATACCCTGCTTGCCTCCAGGGTGCCCTGCTTTTTTTTTGATTTCGATGATTTTGTTATGGGAAGCGCGACGTTCCCACACCAGAAATCAATGCACGCCCTGGGCTGTCAGGGTTGGGTTTCTTGTGGAAGGTTTTTTTGTAGACTGTCCTCTACTATACCTTCTGGAAGACCAGTTCACAGAGTGTGCACGGCGGTTCTTGTTGCAGGGGGGATTGTGCGGCCCCCCCCCCCATGGGGTTATGCAAGGCGGTTGTGCGCGGCGTCGCTTGCAAGGATTTTGGCAGTTCTGGCGGGCTCAAGAAAACTAAAGCCTAGATCTTTCAGGCCGAGAGCGGCGAACATCAAACCCGTCTCTTGCCTCTTCAAGATGAGGGGCCAATCGCTCAGGGGTAACCGGCGACAAGGAGGACAACGAGCATGACCGAAAAATAAAAGAAACATCGCCATAGGTTGTCGGAGCTCCATGCGGACGTTGTTGGATCTCCGCTGGAACCCCTTGGCGCCGCCCCTGGCGCCGCCCCTGGCGCGCCCCACGCGCAGGGGAGGGGGTTCAACGCAGAGCCAACAAATCGGCACGGAGCTCCGAAAGTGTACCGTCGGGGCCCTGAAGAAGGAACCCTTTTCGTTGGGGAGGGGCTCGGTGTTCCTTAATTGTTTCGCAGCTTGCCTCAGGTTTTCCTTATGTTCTCGATGGGAAGTCGAAGGTTAACTTATGGAAAAAGGGGCCTCGTTCCTTATTTAGGGTTCCGTAGGTCAGCGCCCCGACTGAATGCTTATGTAGTGTGTTTTCTCGCTTCTCGCGCCACTCTGGGGCCCCATGGGTCCTCTGGTCAATTTGAGGGGTGCTCGAGGAGCATTTGCGCCTCCCTGGGAAGTTTAGGGACGCCTCGGACCAGGGCCGCGTCTTGCAACACCCGAGGTCAGGCAGGCACAGGGGAGAGAGGGATCGTTCCCGAGCGCTCTGAAGAGGAGAGGCAGATATGCCGAAGCCACTGCCCTCCCTCGTCGCCACGGCTGGATTCACCTCGAGAGCGTGGTCAGAGCGCACCCCGGAAGAGGTCCAGGGAGTAGCGGTGTCGGTATCTTTCTTTCGCAGGCCTAGAGGTTGACACCAACACCAATAACAGCGGTGTGCCTCCACCGAGGGAAGAAGATCTCGATCTCGGCGATGGTTGTAATATTCTGGTTGCCGAGGTGACCGAAATATTACCACCAACACCGACATCTAGGATCGTCTCCACCCTGTGGAGGCAGCCACTTGTGTTGGTGTTGATGCCCATTTCCAGGCCTCCAGTTCTTCTCCGCCGTTCTTGTACGCGCACAGAGCCTTCCAGAGCGTTCTGGCCGGCCGCGGCGCCCGATGCAGCTTGCAGGCCCGCCAGCTCTCGGAGATGGCGCCGAGCTTCATCTCGGCCCGGTGGTGTCTTTTCCTTGGCTTTCCGACTTCGAGGAGGGGGAGACCTCCACGCCTCGTCGAGGAGGAGGAGGAGGAGGAGGAGGAGGAGGAGGAGGAGGAGGGGGAAGTGGAGGAGGAGGAGGAGGAGGAAGAGGAGGAGCAGGAGGAGGAGGAGGAGGAGGTCGCGCGTAACAGTGGATTCTTCGCAGGAGTGACCTCTGGCGCGGGCCCTCTCAGAGCCCCCTCTTTCCAAAGCTGGCGCGCACGCTTCTGGACGTGGCCCTCCGTCCTGGAGCCGCTCACCAGGAAGAGGAGGAGGAGGAAGAGAGGAGGAGGAGGAGGAGGAGGAGGAGGAGGAGGAGGAGGTCACCTTCTCACCAGGGGGCCACTCCTGCGTGCAGCCGAGCGCCGTCCGCACCCTCTGCCCCCGAGGCGTCGCGGCGCCGAGGCGACCGGCGTCGCGGAAGCCCTTCGGCACGGACCAGGACGCGCACCTGCTCTTCCTCGCTGCTCTGGTTGCTCCACTTCTCCTCATGCTCTTCCCCCTCTCCTCGACTCCGGCCGCCACTGCCGCGCGAGTGCCAAGCCTGTTCCCTGGGGCCCGGAGCGCGGTCGCAGCCACCAGGGGGGTGTTGCAGACCGCCGGAGGCACAGGGCCTTCTCTTTTGCAACGGACGTGCGCCGGAACACGCTCCGTCTCATTGTGTGCGGAGCGCACGACCAGATTCGCCACAATTGCCCTCATCATTTCCATCTCGCCGTGCGCCGCCAGCATGCTGGGAGTGAAAAGGTACCGAGGTGACGAAACGAATGCAGGGGTGGCATGAGTTCCACCGCATCCTCAGTGAGATGAAGAACGTTTCCAACAGTCGTATCTTGCGTCGAGGCCAGTTCGGCTACGTTGTCAGAGATGAAGCATGCGACCGAGGAGCAAGACAACAGATGCGAGGCCATGGAGAGGCGGATGCAGGAGACTAACCTGAGTAGCCAGGCCGACGTTTGGAAGCGTGTCGACGCAGCGATTCAGGCCAAGTGGGAGGGATCGACTGTTTTTTCGTCGGGGGCCCGCTCGATCAGCGCCGCCAGGAACCAACGTCTTTCAACGAAGTCTGCAAGAAATGTTTCTGAGGTGTTGATGGGTGGGATCATGAGACCCACGTTCAACGCCGCCATGGTGGAGCACGCCCAGGCAGTTCTCGCGTCGAGACCCCAGGCCGTTGCTGCGGCAGCCACCTCCACTTATCACGCTGTAAACTAGAGCTGCTCAATCAAGATACAAAGCGACACTTGTGCTTTAGATTTCTGGAGCTCGCCAGGGCCAGAGGTTTGCACTGCGACGAACCAGTATTCCCAAAAAACGTTTGCGTCTTCGGTGTCGCCTCGACGCCCCCCCCCACCGCGAGGGGAAAAGAATGCGCTGCTTGACAGTTTTTGCAGCAGGTCTTGGACCGCATGATGCGCGTGCAGATCTGGGACCCCGCAAAGTACCAGCTCAGCTCCAACGAGTACAAAGGGTGCCTCTGCGCCGTCATTAAGGAAACCCCGGAGATCACGATACTCATTCGTATTGTGCGTACATAACGAGAGCTTCGACATGGATGCAGATACCGACGGTCTGAACGTGTATAAGGTCGCGCGAGCCCACGCTGAGGACACGATCGGAAGCCCAGGGGATGCAACCAATTTCCGTCCGTGGGCAGAGAGAGAGAGAGAGCAAGTGGGAGAGGGAGAGAGAGGGAGAGACCTTACAACATCGGACTCGTGCACCGGCGAATTCGGCGACGGTGGCGATGGCAATTCGAGGTAGTCTCGCAGCGGCACCCCACTTACACAGTGGGTAGTGGTCGTGGCAAAGCCAATTCTACCCCATCCCGTGATTTCGCAAGGCTGTTTCGGCGGCGACCCCGCGCTGCGTCGCGCCCCTATGCCTGCTCCTGCTCTTCCAGCTCGTCGCGCTCCAGTCGGTCCTCTTGCTCGACTCGTTCTGCCGACGATTCTTCGGCCCCCGCTGGGCCGGGCGAGCTGCCGCCACGCACGCGCTTCCGCCCACTGCGCTCGTCGCAACGTCAACGCAGCGACGCAGCACAGTCGCGCCTCCTTTGCGCCTGCCCGTGCCCCCTCCCTATCCTTTTACATAGCGATCCGAAACCATCCCAAACGCAGCATCGCGCGCGTTCCGGAGGCCCGCGGGCGGGGCGAGGACCGCCGGCATTCCTATCCAGAAGTGCGCGGGCTCCGAGCTGGGGGGGGGGGGGGGGCCTTCCGCGGCATCCATCGGGCCACGCGGGCGGCGTCGCCAGTCTCGCCCAGCGCCTTGATGTGTGCGAGACGGTTCCCACGTCGAGAATCCCAGGACTCGGCCTCTGGCCGTTGCCTGGAAGTGGCCTCCCCGGCCTCTGGAGCCCCTGGAGAGGCCCCGCAGACCTCGCACCCCGCCTCGACCTCTCGCCACCCCCCTCCACCACCGACAGAAGTCCACGCTGAGGCGGGCGCAGCCTCGTCTCCGACCCGCTGCTCGGGCCTCGCCCAGCGAGCTCGGCGACGTCAGCTTCCTCGCGGGCGGCGGGCCCCCGACGGCAGCGCGACGGCACGGCGAGTGCCCCCTCGCACGGCCTGTGGTCAGGCTCTCCGACGATGTGTTCGCAGTCTGGCTCTGGCTCAAGAGGGGCCCAGCCTTCTCCTGGCCCACCGAACCCTTGCCTGGCGAGGGCCCGAGGGCTCTTTCGGTGGGAGAGGCTGATCGGACCCACGCAAAGATATGTACCGAGCCTCTTTACATGACCCGACGCCCCATTCCCCGGCGTGGACCTCGGCAGCCCTGCAGACCGCGCGCCCGTTGCCCACGCGCTCTCCGCGTGTCGGAAGTCCGGCGGGGCCCGCCGGGGCCGCTCACGGGCCCCGCGGCCCCCCGAGCCGAGCGGGCGCGCCCAGGCCATGCCACTCGAGGCCAGACGTCTGCACCCCGCCCTGTCCTCCTCCTCCCCCTCCTCCTCCTCCTCCTCCTCCTCCTCCTCCTCCTCCTCCTCCTCCTCCTCTCCTCCTCCTCCTCCTCCTCCTCCCCCTCCTCATCCTCCTCCTCCCCCTCCTCCTCCCCCTCCTCCTCCTCCTCCTCCTCCTCCTCCTCCCCCTCCTCCTACTACTCCTACTCCTACTCCTACTCCTCCTGCTCATGCTCCTCCTCGACCTCCCCCTCCTCTCGCCCTTGCCGGATGCAAAGACCAGCTCCGCGGCGCAGCTGCGAGGGCCCCATCGGGCGGCGCGAGGGCCGCCGGGCCAGCACCGCCTCGGGGGGGCCACCGCGGGCCCTTGCTGCCACGCGCGCCGCGGGAGCTGTCGACGGGTGCCTCCTTCGGCGCGCGCTCAATGCGCACCCCGAGCACGGTGCGATCGACTTCGCCGAGGGAGTCCGGGCCCACCAAGTTGGCCTCCGCCGACTCCTGGGCCCCCGTTCCCCGCAGAACATCCGCCACCAGCTTGGCCGGGTCAGAAGTAGCAGTGACCCCCCCAAAAGAAAGGAAAGCAGAGATTCAACACCTTTGGTGTGCCGACATCTCTTGGTGTGCGTTGCCTTCAGTTGATTCCAGTCGTCCGCGTCTGTGGGTGCCCACGAGCGGACGAGCATGTGGAGGAGCAGGTCGAGACCCTCTTCGGGCTGCCTCGGGACACCCTGGCACGGTCCGATCCCAGGCCCAGTCGTGCTGATCTTGCGTGGACCCAGCACCGGGCCAGACCAGACACCCCGCTCGCTCCCCTTCCATCTCCACACATCGTCAACGTGTTTCTTCAGTTCGTGCCCCCAGAGGTCTCGACCCCTTCCTGGGAGATGTTCATCTCAGATGTAGGTTTGATGGCTCTGGGGCCCACCAACGGGCCCCACGTTCGATGGTTCGAGGGCCCCCCAACGGGCCACGGAGGTCGAGGTCGAGGAAGAGCGCCCGGATTGAACAACATGACGAAGAACCCAACCCATTCTACTCAGGAGGGGGGGAAAAAAAAACAGACACAATTAATCGTCGATCCCCAGGAAGGAAGTGGGGGGGAAGGCAAACACCCAGAACATATAGGAAACTATGGGGGATCTGTTTATTTGTGTGTATTTATTTGCGTGTCCTGGGGCCCCTTCATCTACACGCGTGCAAACTACCAGCAGGATCGCTCAATGCACAAGAACTCGTCAGAGGGTTCCGCAGTGACCCTGAAAACTCCGCCGGAGAACGTCGGACCAAGCTCGGCACGTATGGTACGCACTCACGGCGGCATTCGGTGGAGTTCCCTTTGGGGCTCACGAAACGTTTGAGGGTTGTGCCGAAAAGGACCCGAGTAACCGAGTACCCCCAATAATAATACATACCCCCCCTTTCCCCCTTGTATCTTTTTGGTCCCGTGTCAATAGGATTTAATTCTTGAGAGGGGCGCGGAGGCCGAGTTTGATCATCACCGGGGGAAGTTGCGAATCGAGTTGCTATCATCTTAAGTTGACTAGCAACAGCATCAAAAGCGCTGAGCATGGCAAATGGTGGTCTCACCGTTTCAGCTTCCGCAATCACGAGCGTGTGGCAGGGCTGTGGGATTCTCACGAACGTGCAGCAAAGGCCATGGGATTCTCACTTTCTCAGCCGTTCCCGAGTCAGGAACGTGTGGCAGGGCCATGGGGACCGATTGGGTTTGAAGTTACATTCGTTTTTCGAACCCGAGTACGCATGCGGGCCCTGCAACTGAGGCCTTCGGTGGAGCTCCCTATGAGGGCACTAGACGTGGCAGGTGTGTACCAAATGATGATGCGGATGATGATGCTGATGATACTGATGCTGATGCTGATGGTGATGATAATGACAACGGTCATGACCATGGTCATGCTCATAGTGATGATGAGCATGATGATGATGATGATGATGATGATGATGATGATGATGATGATGCTGAAGGCTACGACGATGAGATGACGATGACGATGACGGTGGGGCCACGAAACGTGGTGTGGCAAAATGGACCCGAGTAACCATGCGGGTCTTCCCTGCCATTGAGGCTGTCGGCGGAGCTCCCTATGGGGTCACGAAACGTGTGAGGGGTGTGCAATCATGGACCCGAATACGCATGCGGGCCCTGCAACTGAGGCCTTCGGCGGGGCTCCCTATGAGGGCACTAGACGTGTGAGGGGTGTACCAACAGGGGTGAGGTGATGATGATGATGATAATGATAATGTTGATGGTGGTGGTGGTGGTGATGATGGTGGTGGTGGTGCTGATGGTGATGATGATGATGACGCGGATGATAATGATGATGTTGATGACGATGACGATGACGATGTCGATGATGATCCGTGGCATTCTGAGACGGTCAGGAGCCCAAGCTCGAAAGCCGCCCGAACCCGAACGGTTCATTCGGCGCCTCGCCCGCAGCGTCAGGCCTGTCCCTCCCAATCGGCACTTGCGCGGACCTGCCGGGCTCCAGCCTGACGCCGCTGCCACACCAGCGGCGGCCACTCGCCGCCGCGGAAGAGATGCCACACGCTCGAGCACGGCAGCGGCAGTGGCAAGCTCGTCGCAGGCATCCGTGATCCTCGAACCCGCGAGGCGCCACGAGCAGGCTAGGCGCCGTCCCGCAGCCCCCGTCGGACCCATGGGTCCCGAGCCGCGGCTGGCGCCAGCAGCTGCACTTCAACATCCCCAGCAGGCGTTGCACAGAGTATGCTCGCCAGGAGCATTCACACACAAAAAGCTAGCAGGTTGAGCCTCCACCGACGGTTCCACTGCGTACAGGGGGCGCGCTGGCCGCCGCAGAGGTTTCCAAATTGGGCCCCTCGCCAGAGACAGGCACAGCGCGCGCCAGAGGCATGCACAGGCAGGCACAGAACGATGTTGCTGCTGATGATGGTGATGATTATGATGGTGATGATGATGATGATGATGAGGATGAGGATGAGGATGAGGATAGTGACGATGATGGTGATTGTGATGGCGATGGCGATGGTGATGGTAATGGTGATGACAATGGTGATGGTGATGGTGATGGTGATGGTTATGATGATGATGGTAATGATGATGATGATGATGATGATGATGATGATGATGATGATGGTGGTGATGATGATGATGATGATGATGATGATGATGGTGGTGGTGGTGGTGGTGATGATGGTGATGATGATGTTGATGATGATGATGGTGGTGGTGGTGATGATGATGGTGATGGTGATGATGATGTTGATGGTGATGATGATGATGATGATGATGATGATGATGATGGTGGTGGTGGTGGTGGTGGTGGTGGTGGTGGTGGTGGCGGTGGTGGTGGTGATGATGATGAGGATGATGGTGATGGTGATGATGATGGTGATGGTGATGAGGAGGAGGAGGAGGAGGAGGAGGATGGTGATGATGATGATGGTGGCGAGAAGGATGAGGAGGAGGAGGAAAGGAGGGGGGAGGAAAAGGCGAAGGATAAGGAGGCGGTGTGCGGCGCTGCGAATTCAAAAGGAGGACCCAACACACACGAGGGTTGGGAAAAAAAATGATCGTTTGATATCTGGATCTCTGGTTCCTGCTCCGCTTCGTCAACTGGCGCCAAGTTGGCCCGTGGAGCCCCCGAAGCACCCTAAGACACACACACACACACACACACGCACACAAAACAAACAACAAACAAAGAAAGAACGCATGCTTTGGCGCCGCGGCCTCGCGCGCAGCGACGAGGCGTAAAAAGTCCAGCAGAGAGAGAGAGAGAGAGAGAGAGACAGAGAACCCGCGCGGTCAGCACCTCAGCAGATGGGGCCGGGTTCCAGCCATCGATCCACCGTTCCAGCCGCATACCCAGGCATGGGCAGCGAGGGGGGGGAAAGGAGGAGGAGGAGGAGGAGGAGAAGCAGGGGGTGGGTGGACGAGGATACGAAAGTACGAGCACAGCGATGGCCGACAAGTGGTGGCGCAGTGCAGCCCGAACGGACGTGGACGAGGAATAAGGCAGCTAAGAGGCAAGGCGGCAAAGGGCCAGTGGTAAGGTGGTGTAGGAGGCCAGCGCATGCAGGCAGTGAGTGAGGAGAGCAAGCAGGCCAGCAGTACACAGCCTTGGAAGCACCCAGGAGGAGCCCTGCAGGCTTTTAAAAGAGGCTCCAAAGCATGCGCCTCATACTCCATTTTCACCGAGCAGAGTGTCGAGTCAGATCTCGATACCTAGACGGCATCTGCACGCTAGATCCCCGACGTCGTGGTTTTCCCCAACCATCCTGTGGAGTTGGGGCCTCGTTTTGAAGCGACAACGACCCACGTCCCACCTCACCTTCCTCCTCCTCCCGCTCTTCCCTCCTCCCACCCCTGCTTCTGCCCTCGCCGGGCTAATTGAAGAACTTAACGTGGACCCCCAAAGGTCTGGACCCCTTCCCGTGAGCGCCGCCAGAACATGACCACATCCACGGCCGCTGGGTCGTGTTCCGAGGACTCGTGGAGCGGGGGATATGAATATCTGCCCGCCGACTCGGGCGGGCCGGTATCCATATTCACCGCTCGTCGAGATCTCAGGGCACGACTCCGAAGCGGTGGATGTGGACAGATTCTGGCGATGGACCATGGGGCCGGTCGTTCATCCCGAGTCCTCATCCTCGCCCTCGCCTTCGTCGTCCTCCTCCTATTCCTCCTCCTCCTCTTCCTGCCCCTTCCGTTCTCTAGGATCAGCGTTAGCACAAGCAAAGGGGAAGCAAGGAGGAGGGGAGGGCTCTGGAGAACACAACGCCACAAAAACAAGACGGGGAATCGATATCTCGATGTCTCGGTATCGGGGGCGGGGACTCGTTCGTCATCGTCGTCATCACCTTTGCCATAATCATCATCCTGATGGTCCTCATGCTCCTCATCGTCATCACCATCACCATCTCCATACTCGACACAAGCATCATCATCACGACACAAGCATCATCATCATCATCATCATCATCATCATCATCATCATCATCATCATCATCATCATCATCATCAAAAACATAAGCATCATCATTACCGTCTTCATGCCCATCATCATCATCGCCAACACCAACATCATCTGATAGAATTCTGGCAGCAGTCTGAACGAAGGCGTAGCGAAGGCGAGAACACAAGCGAAGCGAAGGCGAGAAAACAAGCGAAACGAAGGCGAAACGAAGGCGAGAAAGCAAGCGAAACGAAGGCGATAGGAAACAAGCGAAACGAATGCGAGAAAACAAGCGGACCGAAGGCGAGAAAATAAGCGAAGCGAAGGCGAACCGAAGGCGAGAAAGCAAGCGAAACGAAGGCGAGAACACAAGCGAAACGAAAGCGAAACGAAGGCGAAACGAAGGCGAGAAAACAAGCGAAACGAAGGTGAGAGAACAAGCGAAATGAAAGCGAAACGAAGGCGAGAAAACAAGCGACACAAAGGCGAGAAAACAAGCGAAACGAAGGCGAAACGAAGGCGAGATAACAAGCGAAACGAATGCGAGAAAACAAGCCGAGGACGAGTTCGCGGCTTTCTCTAGAACTTCTACATGTTCCTTCAAGACACGGCTGGCCCAAATTCAGCAAATGAGAAAGTTCCGTCTGCACGCCCTGCGCCGCGGACGGGCCCCGCTCGAGCGGGCCCCACCGGGCCCATGCGTGCCCGCAGGCCGTGCATAAGGAAATTCTGGTCCTGTGAAATGCGGCGATGCGGTCCTGGGATTGGAGGGGGCCGATATCGAGGTATCGAGATATCGAGTCCTCGCCCCCGATATCGAGATATCGAGATATCGAGTCTCCGCCTGGCCCCGCCCCCGATATCGAAATATCGAGGTATCGAGATGTCGAGTCCCCGCCCCCCGATATCGAGATGTCTAGATATCGAGATATCGAGTCCCCGCCCCCGATATCGAGATATCGAGATATCAAGTCCCCGCCCCCGATATCGAGATATCGAGTCCTCCCGACCCCCACCGGGACGCCCTGCGACCACAACGAGTTTTTCAGAAGCCCTCGCGCCTTCTGAGAAGCTCTTCTTGCCTTCGGGGAAGGCTCAGAAAACTTCTCTGAAGGCCAGGGGACTTCCGGGCCTTCTGAGAAGGCTCTCTCCCAGAGCTTGAATTACCTACCCCGCTTTCGCTTCCAGGCAAAACCAAGTCATACCACGCGCCCCCCCGTCGAGCGGCCTGACCAGCGCGGGCCATAGTTGGGCATCGCTTGGTAGCTCTTGGAAGCGAGGGTGGTCAAAAGCGAGGTAAGTTCGTTCGCCCCCTACTCTCGTTTTCGTTTCCCCACCTCGCTCGCCGTCAACTCCTCCCTCCCCGGAGGCGGAGCGGCGGGTCGGCAGCGAGCGGCCTCCCGCGGCCGCCCCCCCGCGCCGCCGCCGCCGCCGCCGCCGCAGGACCTGTGGCTGCGCCGGCCCGAGGACGCAGGCCCGGCGCGGCCCCGGGCCTCGCGGCGCTCAGCCGAGAGAGGGGTGATGACCAGGGTTAAGTCGGGCCTGTCCCCCTACAGGGGGATTTTCGTCGAAAAATAAAAGATACCCCCAGAATAGTCCAAAAATAGTCGGGGGACTATTTTTTGACTATTTCTTGACCTTTTGGAGGTATTTGGGGGGTATTTATTTTTTTTCGTCGAAAATCCCTCTGTAGGGGGACAGGCCCGACGTAAGACTAGAGGGGGGTGGATCTCATGGCGTGGGCGACCGGTGGTCGCCGATCGTCAGCAAGGGCCCGGCACGGGGCCGGGGGGCGGGCGGCGGGTGTCGGTCCCAGCACCCTGTTTTGTCTCGACCCGCTCCCCGGGATTTTCGTCCCGAATTGTTTTTGGCGGCGGCCCACGGGGCCCGGACAGGGCCCCCGGAGCCCGGAACAAAAACCTAACTAGCTTTCCGCCGTGAACATGTCACGACGCGAGAGGTTCGGTTCTGATATAAATCAGTTTTCCTCGCTCGTGCCGTACCTTGCTGGCCCCATCCCGATGCCTTTCACTTGGCCTTCGGCGCGTGACGGTATCCACGTTTTGGCCCAGCTGTGGAAGCACGGTGTCCGCTCCCAACAACAAGCATGATGCGAGGGGGTTTGGTCCTCTGCTCTCTGGAGCCCAGTCTGTCTGCTGCAGTCTTCGAGCCAGACCGGCCTGTGATGGCCCCCGGGGCCCGACACCGGGCGGAAAAACGCCAGGAACTGGAAAAAACGCAACGCACTGATCTCGGGGGCGTCGTCAGGGCCCGGGAGAGTTCGTCGTCGACGTCGGCGTTTGCGTCGTACGTAGTCGGCGTCGGCGTCCCTTCCCCTCCACCTCCCCCTCCTCCTCCTCCTCGTCCTCCTCCTCCTCCTCATCCTCATCCTCATCCCTCCCTCCCTCCCTCCCTCCCTCCCTCCCTCGCTCCCATCTCCTCATGTGGGCGGCGGGCGTCGGTCAGGGCTTCCTCTCCGGCGCACTCCGCCGGCGAGGCACCGACGAGTACCGCGCCACCATCCGGGCGGCACGGCGCGTCGTGCACTGAGCGTGCCGCGGCCAGCCTTTTGGTCGCTGGGTGCACTGAGCGTGCCGCGTGAGCGTCGTGACCCCCGGGTGCTTTTGGTCGCTGGATCAGCCTTGGGAAGCTCCTCCACAGCTTCCTCGATACGCCTCCTGCTCCTTCTCCTCCTCCTCCTCCTTCCCTCCTCCTCCTCCCCCTCCCCCTCCCCTTCCCCCTCCTCCTCCTCCTCCTCCTCCTCCTCCTCCTCCTCTTCCTCCTCCTCATCATCATCAGCAGCAACATCATCATCCTTCTCCCCCCTCCTGATGTTTTTGGTCGGTGGTTCCCCCCAGTCACAGGATGCTTTTGGGAAGGGGTCCTGCAGAAAAAGCCAAAAAATGGGGCCCTGATGGGACGGAGACCTGAGGACGAGGTGCCCCAAGCACTGCAAGTCCACCTCGGCTCCATCAGGAGGAGGAGGAGGAGGAGGAGGAGGAGGAGGAGGAGGAGAGGAGGGTCGACATGGAGGATGAGGAAGACTGCAGAGGAGGAGGAGGAGGAGGAGGAGGAGGAGGAGGGGAGGAGGGGCGAGATGAAGGATGAGGAAGATTGCAGGACGCCGACGCGCTGGAGTGGTTCCACCCCTCCGACTTCTATCTGCGCCGTCCCCTTGCGGCGGTGTCTCTGGAGCGCCCCGCCCCTCGGGGCCCCGCCCCGGGACCACCGCTCTGGCGGGCCTCTCCGCCGCGCTCGCTCCCACCGGGGGGGGGCCCTGCCTCTCAGAGGAGGGCCGGCCGAGACCACGGCAGCTGGCCCTCGGGGGGGGCGCCCCCGGCGTCGCCACGGCCGGACGCGGCTCGGCACGCCAGTGCGCCTTGGACCCTCGGAGCCCAGCAATCGGATCAATACATCAATTACATAACATAGGAGCCGACATAATTGCGTACGATCTTGAAGGTATGGAAAATGCAGACCTTTATCTTGATCATTTACATTGTGCAAATAGCATGTATGAAGCATTTGAAAATGTTGATGCAGTTACTCGAGGGCGGGCCGCTGGCCCGGCCCAGGGCGCCTTGGGCCGGCCTCCGCCGCGCCCGCTGCTCTCCCTCGGGGGCAGCAAAGAGGGGAGTGATGACCAGGGGGGGGGGGGGTATCATGGCGGGGGCCATGGTATTTCCCCAGGTTTCATGGCGCCTCTTCTTGCTTCGTCACGTCCCTGGCCCCCCCGCTGGGCCGCGCACATGCCGCCGGTCATGATCTGCACCCCCCCCTCTTGGACACCCCCGTCTTGGCCGCTCCCGACTCCTGAGCGGCCCTGACCCCAGCCCCTCGCGCCCCGAGAAGTCACGGCGGGAGGTTCTCGCAACAGTCCTCGGCCTCTGGGGGGCCTTTGCGGGGCACTGGGGCCGCGAAGATACGACTCTGGATGAAAAGCCGGTCCCAGGGAATAGGAGGAGGAGGAGGAGGAGGAGGAGATTCCCAGGGGTCGACGTGTCAGGTGTTTGAGGGGCCCTGAATGGGGATCCCCTATAACGTCGCGGTGTCCACACGTGTGGTGAGTCAGTGGGGATGTGGGGTGACCGCCCAGTTTGGGGACTCGGGCCTTTTTCCGAGGATGTCTCGGGCATCTGGGGATTGCGAGGTCACCACACGGTATGTCACCACACGGTTCTGGGAGCCCCAATTTGAGGGAAATTCGGATCTTTGACATGGTTTGTCATTTCTTGCGTGTTTCTTGCATGTGTGTTTCTTGGGCCCGTTATCGGCCCGTGGGACGCTTTAAAGTGAAGCCGGGGCGAAGGGTTACCTGTGGGGAAGTGTCGGGATTTCCAGGGACCCCGAAAAGAAGAAACACAATCATGAGATGTGTGTATGTATGTTGTGTTGTATTGTGTTGTGGTGGGGTGGGGTGGGGTGTGGCGTGGTGTGGTGTGGTGTGGTGTGTTGTGGTGTGGTGTGGTGTGGTGTTGTGTGGTGTGGTGTTGTGTGGTGTGGGGTGTTGTGCTGTGTTGTGTTGTGTTGTGTTGTGTTGTGTTGTGTTGTGTTGTGTTGTGTTGTGTTGTGGTGTGGTGTGGTGTGGTGTGGTGTGGTGTGGTGTTGTGTGGTGTGTTGTGTGTGAAGTGGTCCTGAGGCAAAGGCTTCCTGATATTTGTCTCGCCGTCTTCGGCCTCCTGGAGCCCTCCGTTGGCCAAGGGACTGAACAAAACGACTCAGGACAAGAAGCCAGCCCTGGGGAAAGGGGGGTTCGGGCCATGATGATGCAAGGACCCGTGCCCTTCCCCCCTCCCCTCTTCCTCCTCCTCCTCCTCCACCACCACCTCCTCCTTCTCATCCTCCTAATCCTCCTATCCCCCCCGCCCCCACCGCCCGATGGCCTTTCCTCAACCTCCGCCTCCTCCCTGCCCTTCTCCTCCCCCTGATGCTCCTCCTGTTTCTCCCCCACTTGCGCAAACCTCTTTTCCGTACGCGTTGCAAGTGTTTTTGTTTCTGCTTACTTTCCATCTCCTCCTCCTCGTCCTCGTCCTCATCCTTCCGCACTCCTCTTCCTCCTCTCCCTTCGCCTACCAACCCCTGGATAAGAAAGTCCGGATCGGCACTGCAGGCCCCTTTGCATCGTCATTATCAGATGGGACTGGGAGCTTCAACCCTCGATCGTTCCTGGACCTCCGATTCTGGACCATGGCCTCCGAGATGACCCCGCGACAGGCCCGATCGCCGAACAACGGAAAGGCACCGCAAGGCGCTAAGCATTGAAAGCAACAAGTTCTGTTTAGAATCGCCCACGCAGTGAGAGGTAAACATGACTTGCAGGAAGTCCCAAGCAGAAGCGCAACTTCCAGGCAACCTAAATGGGACCCGATTATGTGTGTGAGGAAGTCCTGAGCGGAATCGCCAAAATCCGGTGGCCTCTGAAAGTTTCTGGTCGTCTGAAAGGCGACCGGAAATTTGTGTTGCTGGTTATATTGGGCAGAATGCAAATTTCAGGTTGTCACCCCATTTGGCGATTATAATATTAAAGGGGATGAGGATGCACTGGAAATTTTGCCATGGCGGCCTCTGCAACATTCTACCGGGGCCCCGTGGCCTAACGGGAACCGATCATCAAAGTTTCTTCCCCGACCTCCCCGGTCCTTACTTTTTAATCCAGGGGGTCGTATTCACGTTCCTCGTCATGCTCCCTATCCTGCCCATCCTCATGCGTGTCCTCCCCCTACTCTTTTCTCTCATCAGTATCAGCATCATCATCAGCAGCAGCAGCAGCATTACCATAATCATCAGCATCAGCACCATAACCATAGTCATTACTCATCATTATCATCATCACCATCATCTGCAGCATTACCATAATCATAATCATCATCAGCATCATAACCATAGTCATTACTCCTCATTATCATCAGTATCATCATCATCATCATCATCATCATCATCATCATCATCATCATCATCATTATCATGATCGTCCTCGTGATCATAATCATCGTATTAAACGCCCGTCTGAATCATCATCAGCAGCATCATCCGAATCATCATCAGCATCATCAGCAACAACATCAGCATCATCATCATCATCAGCATCTGGATCGGCGTCAGCATCATCAGCAGCAGCATCGTCAGCGTCGTCATCAGCATCATTTAACTTCATCTCCATCGTCATCATCACCATCATCATCAGCAGAAACAGCTGCAGCAGCAGCATCATCCCTGCTCGTCTGCCTCCTTGTCTTCCTCACTCTCCTCGTCCTGGCCGGGAGCTGAGGGCCCAGCTCTTGGGGCTGGGGCTCCAGCCCCCGCTCGGGCGAAACAACCTTTTTCATGCATGTGCACAGTCGTCAGCAGCAGGAGGGCGCTCGCCAGGGACGCCTGCAATCCCGAAAGCCGACGCTGCAGAAAGGTTTCGCGCGCGCGAGGAAAGTGGCACGTCCCAACACGAGTGCTGGACAGAAGCCCGCAGAACCGCGTGAGCATCGAGACTGCATAGGCCGTTCCGAGCAGCATCGCGCTGCGCCAAAAGAACCACGGGGTGCTGCGGCGAAGCTCGGCGCCACGAGCCGAGACGGAACTATGCGACGCAGAGCGAGCCGAGGTTGGGCAGGGTCGAGGCTGTCATCCTCCTCCTCCTACTACTACTACTACCACTACTACTACTACTACTACTACTACTACTACTACTACTACTACTACTACTACTACTACTACTACTACTACTATTACTATTACTACTACTACTACGACTACGACTACGACTACGACTACGACTACGACTACTACGACTACGACGACTACTACTACTACTACTACTACTACTACTACTACTACTACTACTACTACTACTACTACTACTACTACTACTACTACTACTACTACTACTATTACTACTACTACTACTACTACTACTACTACTACTACTACTACTACTACTACTGCTACTACCTACTACCTACTACCTACTACCTACTACCTACTACCTACTACGTACTACCTACTACCTACTACCTACTACATGCTACATGCTACTCCTACTCCTACTCTACCTCCTCTTCATCTTCCTCCTCCTCCTACTCCACCTCCTCCTACTCCTCCTCCTCCTCATCCTCCTCCTACTCCTCCACCTCCTTCTCCTCTCCTACTCCACCTCATCCTACTCCTACTACTCCTACTCCTACTCCACCTCTTCCTCCTCCTCCTCCTCCTCCTCCTCCTCCTCTCGCTGAGCGAACGGTGGGCACCGGCGCAGCGACGGGGAGAACGGGTCGGTCGAGTCACCGCCGCTGCCGCCGCACGCTCGGCGCGCCCAGGCTGCATGGCCAGGGCTCGGTTCGGTGCCTCCGCTTCGCTTCGAGTCGGCGTCGGTGGCGTCCGACTCCGAGTCGATGTGGTTTCAGCTTCGGGTGTGGATCCGGATGTCACAACTCAGAGCGTGAATTACCTACCCCGCTTTCGCTTCCAGGGAAAACCAAGTCATACCACGCGCCTCCTCGTCAAGCGGCCTGACCAGTACAGGCCGTAGTTTGGCATCGCTTGGTATCTCTTGGAAGCGAGGGTGGTCAAAAGCGAGGTAGGTTTGTTTCCCCCCTAACAACGGCGGCTTGCTGGCCTACGGATTTCCGCCACTTCGACGCATCCCGGCTCGGCTGCAGATCTACGCCGATCCGATGATTTTCGATGACCGATCTTGTGTGTCGGTTTGATCCTGGGTTCTCTAGCTTGGGCATGCGTTTGGCGTGCAGTGTGTATCCCTCAGGTTGTCATTGGGTTGCTTGTTGTGGCTGCCCTTAGGTTTAAGTGTTTCTCAGTTCCGCTGCCATCTAGTAGTCTCGTTGTGACATCTCGGGCTATCTTGGGCCGCTCAAACATGTTTGATGTTTGGTTCGGAGCGTGTTTGAATAATTGGTGGATTCGCAGTAATCGTCCGCTCCTGCACGCATTCGGAGTGTCATCCCAATAAGTCTGGCCCACGCTGGGTTTGCGTATAGTTGCTTCGATCGTGCCAACTGAAACATCAAGTAGTACGTCAGCCGATGTCACAAAAGAGTCGCGTATTGCTGCAGAGTCACGGTTGAGGTGGTGACATGGTGTACAACACATTCGGATATTGTCCAGGCGTATTTGGAGGTTCCCGTGCCAGTTTTTTTTTTAATCATTACGAGCATTGCCGCCATAATCATGATTGCATTTGTGGCCACAGGGCGCGCCAGGCCGAAAATGTCCCAACATTCCGTGCCGATGTCGGATGTGAGTGCGGCGGTTCCGAGCGGACGATTTGTCCAACATGCATTACAACCGAACGGAAATTCAGCAGAGCGATAGTAATTTAGGTATACGTGTGTCCGTGTCTGTTTCGGCATCCACCAGCATCGTTCTTGCATCTACGTCAGTTTCAATATCCACGAATATCAGTCAGCTTCGATCGAATGCAAGTTTGGTTGGTACACGCCCGTGTCCAAGAGGCTTACGCTATCCCGCCGACCCCCAAGAGCAGGGAGGAACGTAAGGCAATTGTCTGATGGTTTGTGCCTGTTGCCCGTGCGTTACTTAATGTGCGATGGTGTTGTTTGTTTGCTTGCTGTTGTCTTTTTTTGTTTTCTCTCTCTCTCTCTCTCGTATTCTCTCTCTCTCTCTCGTTCTTTCTCTCTCTCTCTCTCTCTCTCTTCCCCTCCCTCTCTCTATACTCCCTTCACTACTCTAGGCTCTAGGTTCTAATATGCGGTTCGCGAGGTGTTTTGGTGGAGCATTTTGGAGCGGTTTGGGTGACATTTTTGCAGCATTGGGGGGCCTTTTGCAAGCCTTTTGGGGGCCTCTCGGTGGCATCTTGGGGGCGCTTCGAAGCTTCTGGGGGTCTTTGTGAGCCATCTTGGGTGGAAAGGCTCGACATGTCAATTCGTAGTGTTCCTCCTCGGCGCCTCTTGAGGCCCTCTTGGGCAGTCTCAAGGGCCCTGGTGCCGTCTTGGAGCCCTCTTGGGGCCTTCACGCGCCGTCTTGGGACAAGTTTTGGTGGCCCCTTAGGCGCCGTCTTGCCCGCAGAGGCGACTACGTCAGAAACGTATGTTTTCCCAATGCTTGGCATCGCTCGGACGTGTGCGTTTTTTTCCTCGGCGAGGAGCATCGGGGAGCATCCTTGATTATTTTGCGAAAAAACCACGCACAAAACCGACAAAAAACACAGGGAATGGACGTCCGAGCGATGGCCAGAGTGGGTTGTGATGCATTTGATCATGGGGGCCTCGTGGCGGTCCTCCGGGAGCACTCTTGGGCCGTCTTGGAGGGTGCGCTGGCCGTCGGTCGTGAAGCCAAGTTGGCCGCCGTGGGGCTACCCTGGGCTGGTTCTTGGCATCGCTCGGACGTGTGCGTTTTTTCCTCGGCGAGCACCATCGAGGAGCATCCTTGATCATTTGGCGAAGAAACCACGCACGAAACCGAAAAAAAACACAGGGAATGGACGTCCGAGCGATGGCCAGGGTTCGACGCTCTCTTGGATTGCCTTGGCGCTTTGCCTGGGCTCTCTGGGGCCGTCCTGGGACCCCAAAGTTTCAGGAGGTCCCAGGGGCGCGCTGAGTCCATACCCCCCCCGCTTAAACGGAATTAAGGGGGAGGGGGACAGCCAAATGTCTCACACCCTTCGCGCGCGCGATCATAGTGGACGCACACTTCAAGGCGGACACAGGCACGGAATTACATGGCTGGGACGCGAACGACCCAAACGTTTGGGCAAACGCTGGGCAACCAATGGACAACGATTGTCGGGCAAATAGCTTGGCAGATTGCGTCAAACAATTTCACTTACATTTCTCACACACACACACACACTCGCACATACACACACACACACACACACACACACGCGCGCACACACAGACACACACACACACACCAACCCCAATATATGTAAACAACGACTTCCATAATTGTAAGCGGTAGCTCGGTTGCTCCATAATTGCGAACATTTGGTTTCCAGAACAACGAGTATTCGTTTTTCTCATATCAGTTCCCATAACCTAACTGGAATTCGGCGAGGCGGTGCAGGAAGATTTCAAGAGGGAAGGACAGGCAAAGGAGGAACAACGGAAGGGAATGGCCAAGTTTCCATATCAGAATGTCGTGGGAGACATCGTGGTGGTCTTGCTGGCTTTTTGAGAGTCACCTTGGGTGTACGACATCGACGAAAAAACGGGGAGGCCGTCAGTTATCAGTCGCCCTTCTAACGCGGTTCAGCATGCGTGTCGTTTCTCTTTTGAGCCATGATTGGGCCATTTTAGTGTCATCTGCGGCGAAAACAAGAAGGCCAACATCATTGATGGGTGCCGTAAGACGATTCGCGGTTTTTGGAGTGGTGAGGTGTTTTCTGAGGTTATTTCGAGTCTCTGAACGTAAACAAAAGCCGCATGACAATGGAAAATATAACGGGCCGGGCCCAACCACGAACAACAATTTGAACATCAACACAAAGACACCGTTTGAAAATCGGAAACGGTTCCCGGCGATATATACATATACATATATATATATATATATATATATACATATACATACAGACATACATACAAATATACATATATATATATATAATTACAGACCGCACGCGACGAATCACAGACACACACGCGACGAATCACAAACAGTAAGTACACATTGAATCACAGACCGCACGCGACGAATCACAGACAGCACATATTGAATCTCAAATTGTACGCGACGAATCACGGACCGCATATTTGCACACAAGTGGGTTTCCATACCAGAACCTTGGTTTCCATAGTAGTGGATTTTGATTTCAATAATTGGACCCGTGTTTCGGGTTTCCACATTTCCCAACCATTTTGTGTACGGTTCCCGCGTCCCTTCCTTCTTTCCTTTTTTCTTCCCTCTCCCCCTGTTCTTGTTTGCGTTTACCCAGCTAATACCGCGCTTCGTCACCCAACCGCCTGCGCGCGTCACCCATATCCACTTCGTCACATCTTTCACACGTTTCGTGGCCCCATAGAGCTCCACCGAACGCCACAATGCCACCGGCCGGATGCGTCACCCACACCCATTTCGTCACACGCTTCGTGGTTTCATAGTGTGTATGGTGTAAAGAAATGAATGTGGGTGACGCATACGGGTGGTGGCATTGGAACTTATTTTGAAGGCCACGAAACGTATGGGTGACGCATGGAGCTCCAACGAAGGCGTTCGTGCCACCGCCCGCACGCGCACAATGGGCACACCCATCATGCGTTCCGTGGCCCCATAGCTCCACTGAAAGCGCCATGGCCATCGCCCGCGTGCGTCACTTGCACCCATGACTTCACACCCTTCACACGTTTCGTGGCTTCATCGGAAGGTCTAACGAAGGCCCCAATGCCATCGCCCGCACGCGTCATCTACACCAATTTCGTCACATTCCTCACACGCTGCGTGGCCCCATCGAGAGCTCCACGAAAGGCCACAGTGCCCCGGGTTGCATACATCACCGGATCTGAGGATCAGTTTGGCCATAATCACTCGATCACTGGAACAGTCGCCCTTAACAACAGATCGCCAAATCAGTTGGCCAGATCAGCTTGATCACCCGATCAGTTGGCTACAGCTCACCCGATTATTCGATCCACTGGCCCGCTCACCAGATCAGCCGGATCGCCGGATCACCAATTATCTTAACAGATCAGTTGGCCGGATCACCAAGGTCACCAGGTCACCGAGTCACCAGTTAACAGATCAGTTGACCAAGTCATCAGGTCACCGGATCAGTTGGCCGGATGTGTTGTGCGGTTTGTGATTCAAGGTGTTGTTTGTGATTAGTCGTGCGCAATTCAATGTGTCTTGAATGATTCAGCGCGCGCGATTTGTGATTCAATTCGTGTTGTTTGTGATTCGGCGTAAGCGGTTTTTGATTCAATGTATGTTGCTTGTGGTTCGGCACATTTTGTAATTTATCGTTGTGTTCTAACATTTGATTTGTGAGCCGGAAATCGGAACGCCAGCCGCACGAGTCTGTAGCGACGAATAGCTGAATTTGCTAGGAAAAAATATTTATCATGCCGCACGATCAAAACATGACCATTTTTTCAAACAAGACACGCATCAACAAAACAATAATTTTGCAAATTAATAAAACATCCGTTTGCAACGATGAGAATTTGTATATCCGGAAGGAAAAACTAGAACATATCAATTTCCATATGTTCATGATGTGTCCGACCTTCGAAATTCATGTTGTGTATCACGACGTATCAAACAAATATCTTTGTTTTGGTGTACCGGGTCAGGCCGAAAACGACATTTGCCACGCAAGATTTGATGCTAATAAATGCTATCGCACATTACAATATACCTTCGCCTGTTGAGCGGGCGCACTGCAATCGACGGCGAACCTCAACTTATTATATTAATCCAGTATACATCGATGCGCGAACAAATTTCAATGAACAAAAAAATGCTGACAACGGCATATGTGCAGGAAAGAAAAAAGGTCGAAATTCAAACGTCACAATTTTGCGCTAAAAAATTCCCAGCCGTTTTTTGTTGTAAATAATAAACGCGATGTTTTTGACGCGTTCGCCGATGTTCGATGTATTAAATTCTGCACGCTTCGCGTATCCCCACCAACCCATCTCAAAACAACAACTCTTGCGAACCATGCCGACAATCGTGTTTTTCAGGCGTGTTTCCGCCTGCCCCCGCATATCTCCCTTGTTCCTCCTTCTTCCCGCCTCCTTGTATATCCTTCTTGTGGTGGGAGCGGGAGAAGGACGAGGTTGTACATCCTCCTTGTGGTGGGGGCGGGAGAAGGACGAGGCGGAGGAGGAGGGAGAGAAAGCCTTCCTCATGGTTTGAGTCGTTCGGTGTTTTTCGTCTTGGTGTGAGTTGTTCGTGCCCTTTTTCTTGGTGGGAGTCGTTCGGGCTCTTCGTGGGGCTTTTCGTCCTGGTGTGAGTCGCTCGGGTTTCTCGTGGTGTGAGTTCTTCGGGCCCCTCGTCCTGGTGTGAGTCGTTCGGGCCCCCGCTCCTGGTGTGAGTCGTTCGGGCTCCTCGTGGTGTGACTCGTTCGGAACTTCGTCGTGGTGTGAGTCGTTCGAGCTCCTCGTGGTCCCCTCATCCTGGTGTGGCTCGTTCGGGCTTCTCTTTCTGGTGTGAGTCGTTCGGGCCCCTCTTTCTGGTGTGAGTCGTTCGGACCCCTTGTCTTGGTGTGACTCGTTCGGGCTCCTGGCGAGGCCTCTTGGGGCATCTTGGGGCCTCTTAGGGCATCCTGAGGCCTTTTGGGTGCTTCTTGGGGGCCTCTTGGTGGCTTCTTGGGGCCTCTTGAGGCCTCTTGGGGGCCTTTTGGGGGCATCTTGGGACCGCTGGGGGGCGTCTGGCGTGCCTCTGAGAGGCCTCTTGGGGCCCTCCTGGAGGCCTCTGGAGGCCATCTTGGGACATCTTGCGGCCTCCTCTGAAGCGCGAAGGAGTGTTGCCCCCCTGAAAACGAAAAAAGAAACCCAAAACCTTTGTAATAGCAATGATTTTGCTATCGAGGAAGAGAAATGCTGCTCTCTTAGGATGCCAACATGGGGCCAACACCCTAGTAAAATCAATGAGTTGCCTTCAAAGAAGCGCAGAGGGGCCAAATTATGTCCCCCCGTCGGGGCCAGAATCTTCGTGAAGATTATCGTTTTTTTCTCTCCCCCAGGAGTCGGGGAAAGACCCCTCCAACGACCCGCGGGTCCCCCTCGCCAGGTCCAGGGAGAGGGGTAGGGGGAAGGCAAAAACCTTTCACTGAAGGGGAAGAAAAGGGCTGGGGGATTGAGAACAGAGAAAGCTCGCTAAACCATTCACGCCCAAAGGGCTGGTGGGATTGATGTATAAGTAGACATCCATTATTCAACGATTTTCATTATGTTGACTGAAATTGCTTGCCATTGGGAACCCGCGGTAGTAACCCACATGGGTTTCAATAACAAAACACTTGTCCCAACAATAAAAACATCGTTGCAATAACAAATGAAAGCGTTCAACCGTTCCGATAATAAACAAATGTGATACACGAAGAAAACCGGTTTAATAACAAACAAACAATTTTAATATTAAATAACATAGTTTCAATATTATGCATTTTTTTCATATATATATATATATATATATATAACACAGTAGTTAAAACAAATAAAACCGAAAGAACAATATTGAAAACCGTTCCAATAACCCCACATTTTGGTAAATTTCTACGGGAAAACAACATAACGTTTCGGGAATAATAAGACACCGCTTTATACTAGCATCACAACGGCATGTGAATTCCATATCCACAACAATCGTTTCAATAAGAAATCACATGGCATAATGCGTAATATTGTGACATACAAAACAAAAAACATAGCGCCCACATCAAACATTGTGCAGCATACGGACAATATTTGCATATCAGATGTCCATTCCAACGCATGCGTTTAAACCGCCAATTCGGATTATGAGTCTAACTAAAAAATTGCCCACCTCTCACCGCAGGTGATTTAACATTTCCAACGGGATGGCCCTTGAAAATTTGAATGGGCGTATCAAGAAATTATTACGCAAGATATTTGGATGAAAACAACCAAAAACCGCATCGAGACCCTGTAATCACAAAGACGGAATCCGCGGGCAATTTCCAAAATAATTCAAATGTAAAACGCGGCGCTGGCGAAACCAACCCGATTTGCCACATGACCCGCAAACGGCTTGGAATCAAATGCCGCGAGATCTTGCATATTCTGTGGAGCGTTCGTTGCGGACCAGAGGTTTTTTTTTTTTCTTCTTCATCCTCTTTTTTTTTTCGCCGTCATCACCCACACAATCCATTACGCGTCTGAGGGTTTTACGACAAAGTACAGAAAAATAATTCTTTCGAAAAATATTTGCACACAACATGCTGGAAAACCCAGATATCAAGGACAATAAACAAATCCAACCTGGATCCACAAAATATCGCCGTAATTTAGAACCGGCTTCGGCTTTATTGTTTGGTTGCTGCAACGCAAGGAAGACTCCCACTTTCCCACTGCGTACAAACAGCAACGCAGCGAACGCGAGGTGAGACAGCAAGCCGGCTAAGCAAACCTCAAAGACGAGAAGGAGGAGGAGGAGGAGGAGGAGGAGGAGGAGGAGGAGGAGGAAGAGGAAGAGGAGGAGGAGAAGGAGGAGGAGGAGGAGGAGGAGGAGGAGGGGGAGGAGGAGGAGGAAGGAGGAGGAGGAGGAAGAGGAGGAGGGGGGAGGAGGCGAAGGAGGAGGAGGAGGAAGAGGAGGAAGGAGGAGGAGGAGGAGGAGGAGGAGGAGGAGGAGGGGGAGGAAGAGGAGGAGGAGAAGGAGGAAGAGGAGGAAAAGGAGGAGGAAGAGGAGGGGGAGGATGAGGAGAAGGAGGACGAGGAGGAGGAGGAGGAGGAGGAAGAGGAGGAAGAGGAAGAGGAGGACGAGGAGGGGGAGAGAAAACAGAAACAAAAGCTAGTCCACTACACGACTTGAAGATCTGACACCCTGGGCGCTGCTCTTAGCAGCATTTGTGGGATGTCAGCATAATCGCGTGGGATAGCTTGTGATACTATTCGTTGCAGCGCCAGCCATAAAGGGCCCTACCAGCGATGGAGCAGGCCGAACGCAGCGCCTTTCTCACTCTGGGGTGCGTCCCGCGCGTGTGTGCCAGCGCAAGTCGAGGCACCAACCACAATGATCGACCACGATAATAATTTCCCAAACCCAATTGAGACGACCTCACGGTAATTGCTGTTGTTGTCGTGTTCTGCTCTCGCAAGTAATCGCCCTCCTTGATTGCTTGTCCCAGGACGTGGTTGCACTTCGTGAAATCGGGGAAGCCACAGTTACATCACAAAACAATGACACACCGTAGGCGATAACCAATCCAGGCGCAATAATGTCGAGTCGTCGTAGATCATCTGGTGGGACTGAGACGTGGGTGTTCCGGAGAAGGCACTCAACGTTATTGAAACCCGTGGCGGCTGTTATTGAAACCCGTGGAGGCTGTTATTGAAATCTGTGCTCGCTTATTGAAACCCGTGCTCGGTTATTGAATCCATTGTTGCCCTAGCCGGGCGACGCCACGCACGAGGTACACATTTTTCAAAAACCTAAAGAAAACCATTGTTTGTTGCCTTCTCGCTCTTTCGCCTCCGATGGGCTCTTCTCAAGATCGCCCCAAGACGGTCCAAGATAGCCCCGAGAGGGGTTCCAAGACGACACTTTTGAACTCTCGATGGGAGGGTTTGAGTTAAGAACAACATTTGTTTTCAGCGGAAGGGTAAACAACCCAAGAGGCCCATCCAGCATAGCCTCAATAAGGTTCCCTGACTTCCCAAACCACCTGCAAGAGGGCCCCAAGACGCCACAACATATCCTCAATAACGCCCCAAGACGCCACAAAAGAGCCCCAAGACGCTACCAAAAAACCTAAGAGGACCTCAGAAGAGCCCCAAGAAAGAGCTCCAGGAGGGCCGCAAGACGGCCCCAAGAGAACCCCAAGAGAGAGGCCAAATATGGCTCCAACTTCAACTTCAATGCCGGAAGCTATTTGTTATCATTATTTTCCCGATGACGACTGGGCGATTGCATGCGTCTTGCCGCCCCTGATTCCTCAACTCCACTGCTGATCGTTTCTTGATGGGCTGGTGGGATACTTTCTGGTCGCGGCCGCGAGCGAAGAGCGCAAGCGGCGAACAAGGTGTCCGGGCCGACGGGCAAGCCGAATTACCTACTGAGCGCAGCACAAGCCGGCCGGGCCAGCTCACGAGGCGGCAGCAGGGCGGGGGCTGGCTTGCTGAACTGGAACGCCCAGGGAAGCTCGAGCAACGTGCAGCCCTGAGCGAAATGCCCGGGAATTCTGTGGTACGCGCTGCGGCGTCAGACCACTCAGGTGGAGGTGCCAGCTGGGACAGGTGGGTGACCTGCACGTGCGATCCTCTCAAACAGTGTACAGACGTGGTAAGCGATGGGCCGTCGCCAGTGGGGCGCCAAGCCCAAGCCGCGCCAACAACGGCGTGTGCGAGCCAGCTGTGCTGCTCAGCCGAGGAACGTCGAATCCCAAGCCGGGGGTGGGGGTGGGACGGGCCCGGAGGGCGGCCGAGGCTGCGAAGGCTGAGCCACTCGAAGCAGGCTGACCTCCAGGGGCCGTCAACCCGCGCAACATGAGTAGCCACCGATCCTGCAGGGGCCATACACGTACGGCTGCGCAGGCGCCGGCTGAAGCGCTGCGTGGGGCCAAGCTGGTGGGGAAGAACATCGCCAGCAAGGTGGGGCGTCCAGGGTGGAACTGCACGGCAGCAGCCGCTTGATGTACGCCGAAGGCCACCGTGGGACGGCCTTATCCGCCGAATCCGCCATTCCCCGCAGGGATCCAGGGTCACCGTCGAATCCGCCATTCCACGCGGGCGTCCAGGGTCGCAGCTAACCGCCGCTGAAGGTGAGGTAACGTTACCGCTGTCAGCGGTCCTGGGCAGCCCTGGGGGGTGGGCACGAAGGCCACCGAGACAAGGATAATTACAAACCTGGCGGCAACCCAGCCTGGGGGAGACCCGGAGGGTGGGGCGGGGGGGACAGACATCACCGACCCCCACGCGGAGGGGCTCCCAAAGGGAGTCCTGCGAGGGTGGGGCGCAAGGAAACGACCACCTCGAAGTCCAAGGGCAGGGGACGTGGCCTGAGCCCGGCCCGAGAGGGACCCGAGGAGAGAGGCGGTGGGGACAGACATCACCGCACCTCGTACGGATCCCAGGTGCACCTGGCCAGGGGACACGGCCGCCATTTCCCGAGGGGCATCCAGGGTCGCAGCTAACCGCCGCTGAGAGGAAGGTAGTACCGAACGGTTGGTCTTTCGTCCGATGCTGGTGTGGTCCAGGGTGGGCAGTCTGCAGCCAGTGGACTGACTCGCTGAAGGCTGGGCTGCCACCGCGGAGGCCGGCGCCTCTGCTGGTGGGATACGCGAAGCGTCCAGAATTGCACTCCATCGAAGTTCCTTTAAAGCTTGGGAGCAAAAACCGACAATGATACATCAACACATCATTTAAACCACTCTTCGCTTTTACTAAAATCGCTGCAACCAATAATCGCAATACCAACAAAAATAATATTTGGTTCTGCTGTCCTCCCGCGACCGGAACGCATCGACATTGCAACGCTACCCGAAGACCCGACGCACATAGAAAACCACTGTCGCCTCGGGCGGTAACCAATTTTGCGAAGAGCGGGCCGTTGGGGCCCCACATGAGCGCCTTTCGTCGGCGCGGGCGCCCGAAAACATTACATGAAACCATTTCGCGGAAAAAAAACAGCGCGCAAAAACGCCACAGCCGCCGGCGTCTCCAGGGAACGGCGCTCGAATTTGCAAGGAGCGAGCCGCTGGCACGCCACAACAGCACGTGCGCACCGGCACGCTCCCTTCAACACTGCGTGAAAACACGACACGAAGCAGGAGAAACCATTCGCAAACAAAACGTTCGCCCCCACAAGAGGCGGCTGTTGAAGCGCCCTGGAACGGCAAGGCACGTCACTCAAATATTAAACAAAATAAAAACAGACTGCGCAGAATAAACAAATCTCCTGCGGGAGCGCCGCCGGGAGCGCCTTACGGAAATGTCACGTGGTGTTTTTGCATTATGTTGTGTGCATAGGGCCACAATCTCACCCCTCTCACACTGTCGCGATCCCTCATAACAAATACTCACGGTGCACATGGCGCGCTTTTACCCATGTCAAACGGCCACGAGCCCTGTTCCTGTGCACATTGCTGCTCTCACCCTTGTCACGCGTAGGAGCCCATATGCGTTCCAAACAGTGCACGTTTTCATTGGCCGACCTGACCCCCTTCTCCTCAACTCGCCTCTTCACGATTGTTCTTGGAAGTTTCTCTTGTCGTGCGGTGGTGTATTTGCACTGACTCAGCGTCACGTCCATCACGCCGCCTTCGTAAACGCAAACCCGTGGATCTGCTTCCAAAGTCCTGGCGTGGGGTACTGAACCTCTGATGTGTCACCGAAGCCACCCGGCGTGCTGCCGAAACCTTGGGACCGCCTGTTACCGAAACCCAGCCACCTCATGGTACGGTGAGGGCATTGGATAAGGAACCATTGGATAAGGGGTCTGGAAGCCCGTGGAACTCCTATCGTGGATTGGCCATGGATGTCACTGCCGCCCTCATCAGATAAGGAATCCTCCAGGGTCTGAAATTTCCTTCCTGGGCACATCCTTGCATCAACGCAACCCCGTTGTACCGAATCCCACTCCCTCCCAAACTCTTGGTCATTGCTCTGATCTTGGGCTGGGTGCCCCCGTGGCTAGCTGGCTGGTCGAAGCCTGGTCTGGAAGTCCGCAATCCCACGATCCTATACATATATATATATATATATATGTTTATATATATATATATATATATTACTTCCATCATGGTGGTATGCGCCATTCCTACAACATCTTGCAATGTTGGTCTCCCATGGGCCTGCGCGTGGTCCAGCATCGCGGGAGAAGGGAGGGGGGCGGCGCTGGGGGGCCGACTTCTGGCGGCCATGGGCTGTCTTGAGGGGCAGCGAGAACGGGGGGGACTGGCATACGGGTGGGGGTGGTCACCGACCCGGAATCGGCGGTACATCGCCGACAGATCGGCGTTAGGCTCCCGAGAGCGAGTCGGCACGTTCCTGCGGTTGGGGGTCGATGCGTCCCCCCCTATGCCTATCCCCCTCTGTCGTTGCCCCGGATGTCTCTGCTCGGTCCTTCGTCTCTGGCAGCCCCAGGCAGCAAGAGTACCTGGAACCCTTGAGGCGTATCGTTATCATCGCTGCTCGCTCCCTGCGAGAACAAGATGGGCGAGAAATGGGGAGCCGAGCGAAACAACAATTACGCACCCCACCACGCAAAACGAAATCGCCCCCAATTTTGGCAGGGCTGCCCTGGAGTTACGAACACTCACATAGCGCGCTCTCACAAACCGAGCCATGAAGGTACGCGTCTATCTTTGCTTCGCTCCTGAGCACAGGAGAAGGGATCATAATAACGACACTCGCATCGTAAGTAGAAACTGCCAGACAAACCGAGTCATTGAGGTACGTGTGTATCTCACAGGTGAAGGGATCATAATAACGAAACTCGCATTCGTAACAGACATCCGCGCGGATTCCTTTTCATCGGCGCTGGACCCCTGGGGCGGCGCTTTCGCCGCCGCCATGAATACACAGGAGGCATCTATACACCACCACCGTGCCAAGCCAGGGTCATTCTGGCCCTTGCACGGTGTATACGCCCTCCTGGCCGAGGCCAGGAGGGTCTATACACCATCCCAGGGCCCAGGATGGCCCTGGCCTGGCACGGTGGTAGTGTATAGACGATGAAGCGCTTTGCGCGCCAACGAAAGGGAAATCCAGCGCAGGTACCAGAAATCTGCACAAACCTTCGCACATTCATGCTGTGTAGCTTGCTCTTCGGGGAATGGCAATGAATAGGAGCAATAACGGTAACATCTTTGGGGCGTACGGGGTCGGGCAACGCCGATGAACAATTGGGCGGTCCTGTAAATCCCTACAGGCTGAAGAAGACGCAACCGTATGAATGCGCAACTACAGCACCGTGTCCGTGATGCCACTCCAGGAACAAGAGTCCAGGAGATTGAAGACGAGCAGGGTCAGGACAAGCACGCCGACATCAACCGCCGCGGAGGAAAAACGCGCGCCGTCTAGAGCAACCAAAATGACCAGAGCTTCATACTCGGTCTCACTTTTGTCCCCAACCATCTTGCGGTGTTGGGCACGTACTCGTTTCACATCCGACGCGCCCCGCGTCCACACCACCTCCTCATGCCCTCCCATGCTCCTGCTCCTGCTCCTCCTCCTCCTCCTCCTCCTCCTCCTCCTCCCCCTGCTCCTCCTTGTGCTTCTCCTCCTACCTCTGCCCTCTGCATATGCTTCCGCGTGTCCTGCCATCCGCATCTCTCTCTGCTTCGGCACACCCCTCAGATATTTCGTCGCCCAATAGGGAGCTCCACCGAAGGCCCCAATTGTAGGGTCCGCATGCGTCCCCGCGCATACTTCGGCACACCCTTCACATATTTCGTGGCCCCTGAAGGAGCTCCACCGAAGGTCCAAGCGGCAAGACCCACATGCGTCCTCCTGCCCACTTCGGCACAGTCTTCACATGTTTCGTGCGTGGCGCTTTGGGAAGGTTCACCGAAGGCCCCAAAGGCAAAGTCCGCATGCGCCCCCCGCTGATTTCGGTACACCCTTGACTTATTTCACTATGTTGCATCCTTAGAAGACCTTGTCTGTCCCATCACGTCCTTATCCGCGTCGAATCCGTGTCGAATCCATGTCGGACTCGTCGGATCCGTGTCGAATCCGTGCCGAATCCGCGTCGAGTCCACGCCAAATCCGCGTCGCGTCCGCATCGAGCCCGCGTCGGGCACAAGAACAGACACCAATTCTTGGGACAGGCGAGGTCACCCGATGTTGCAACGTAAGCTTCGTGGCCTCGCAGGGGGCGCCACCAGAGGCCCTAGTGGAAGGGCCCGCATGCGTCCCCCAGTTCATGTCGGCCAGCCCGTGGCACGCGAGTTCTGCACACCCCTCACGCGATCCGTGGCCCCATGGGGAGCTCCACCGAAAGCACCAATGGCAAGATCCGCATGCGCCCCCCGGATCCGTGTCGGCAGGCCCCTGGTGCGCCACTGCCGCACCCCACTCACACGATTCGTGGCCCGATCGGGAGCTCCACCTGCGGCCCCCACGGTGGGGTTCGCGTGCGCCCCCCCCCGCCCTCCTCGGCACACCCACCATGCGTTTCGTGCTCCCTTTGGGAGCTCCACCGGGGTTCCTAGTGGCAGGGTCCTCATCGGCCCCCCGCCCACGTCGGCACGCCCACCACACGTTTCTCGGTCCCGTGGGGAACTCCACCGGCAGCTCCAATGGCAACGCCCGCAGGCCTGCCAACGCCCATTTCGACCGACCCCTCACCCGCTTCGTTGCCCCATAAGGAGCTTCACCGAGGGCCACAATGGCATGCGTGCCCTTTCGGCACACCCCTCACATGTTTCGTGGCCTTAGTGGGAGCTCCACCTTGGGCCCCAGAGGCAGCGCCCGCTTGCGTGGCTGCCAGCGCCAACTTCAAAACATCCCTCACGCGCTTCGCGACCCCACAGGAAGCTCCACCAGAGGCCCAGTGGCAGCGCCCGCATGCGTGCCCACACCCACCCCAGCTTGCTCCTTGCACGCTTCGTGGCCGCATATGGGGAGCTCCACCGCTGCATATTGGTCGGGTCCATGGTCAGGGTAATCCCACTAGACGCTTTCAGGTGTAGACGTTTTCAGGTGTCAGCTCTTCCAACCTCCTTCTTCGATTCAGAGAAGCGTTTCGCCTCACCCCTCTCCCGGGGGTCTGGGGGCGGGGAGGCGCTTCGCGAGGTGGGGGCACCGGGATGGCTCCCCAGAGGGCACCCTGCAGCTCAAGGATGCTTCAAACAAAATTGCTCAATATAGCCCCGTCATTCGTCCAAGAGGCGCCTGGACCGTCCCAAACCGCCGCCGAGTGGCCGCGTACTTGTCGCCGCCCCCCTTTTCTATGGATTGCCTGTGAAATTGCCCGAAGAGGCCCCGCAAGGCCTGCCAGAAGGCCCTTCGAGGGCCCCAAGATGCCTCCAAGAGCCCCCAGAGCGTGACTGCATGCTGCTACACTTCCTTGATCGGGGCAAGGCGCTTGGTGACTGTTTTCGGATTGGCTGGTGGGGATGCGGGGAGCATCGGCACTTTGGTCTTACCACGACACGGCGAAGCCGAGATGCTCGGGGCGTGTGTGCAGCAGCCCGGTAGCCCATCGTATGTCCAGGACTCCGGGCACTGCGCGACGCCTACCCAGGGCGCTTTTGACCCAGCGTGAGCCCAAACCCGCGGACGCATGCAGCGGAGCAAACGGTTATATACAAGGGACGTCTCAAGACATGCACGATATGTAAGAAGTCTGTAGTCCTTGCCTTAGGCCATGGCTCTAAGCAACTATCACAAAAATGGAGCGGGACGTCCATGCCTCAAGGGACCTGGCGTTTCGGTAGCGCACGCCTCAGGTTGGAGACATAGTGGACTGCATCAAAAATCGATCAAACATCAAAACGCACACAACCCTCAACCAAGTATTCACTCCCGACGCCTTTCCCCATCCTCGCAACTCCCTGGTCCTCTGACGGCAGGCTCAGGAGGAGAGCCCGTCGACCGAGGGGGTACGGCAGCGCGCCTGCGACTTCCTGGCGCTGAGCTTCGCCCGCTTGTTGTGGCTGGGGCGCTTGGGCCTGGCGTGCCCTGGCAGATGACAGAACGCGCACATCTCGGCTGCATCGCGGCAAGCCCCGCGCAGCGCGAAGACGCACGGGCGGCACGTCCCGGCGGCGTGCGCCGCCGCGCCCTTCAAGGGCGCGCACAGGCGTGGCGGTAGCGTTGTCATGACGCCGTCGATCGCGCGCTGGGCGAGCGCGGCCAGCATGGGGACGTCTCTCATGCTGCCCAGGAGCCGGCGATACTCCGCCCTGGTGCCGAAGCTCAAGGTCGCAGCGGCTGACTCGAATGTCTGCACACGGGGGCCCAGCAACTCCACCAGAGGGCCGCCACGGATGGCGTCGAGGTTCGGAACGTCGTCCCTGGCAAGTGCGAGCGATGCGTTGCCTGGCCGATTCCCTATCGCTGCCACGAGGCGAGCGGCTGCGCTGGCGGGCTCTGGAATGCCAATGAAATCTGCAAACTCGGCGCATACAGCGGCAACCTCCTTGGGGTTTTGTGAAGCAAACCGATCCGCCTCGAAGAGTTTGACGTGGCCCGGCCATCTCACTGCCTCCCGAGCCCACTCCACGAAATGGTTGAAGGGATCTATGCAGAAGAGGAAGTCTCGGTTCACGACAGCATCGACGAAGTCAGCGAAATTACGCCCGCCGCCCCGTATCGGCAAATCGATGCCCATGAGGATCATGGCTTCCCACGTGACCGACAATGCATATCGAGGATCCGAAACCAGAACCGCGACCTTTGGAACAGTGTCTCCTCGCACCTCCTCCTCTGTTGGGGGCCACCTGAAAGGCACCTCGCTGGGCAGCGCGTGCGTCTTGAACAGCCGCCGGCCAGGCCAGCTCGCCAGGAATTCGGAGTACTGCTCCGCGCCGCGCTTCGAGGCCGCCGCGTCCAGGAAATGCGGCTTGTCGATGAGCCCGTCCGCGTAGGGCTCCTCCCTGCCTTCCACGAGCGCCACGAGGAGGCGCTGGATCCCGCGGAGCACGAACCCGCTCGCTACGACCACGCTAGGGGAACGAAGAATGATGAAAACATAAAAACTCTGAAGTCCGCGCGGCTTTCTCGGATCGGCGCTGGACCCCCCTCCCTGGCGCGCGCAGCGCGCCAGGGGCGGCGCCGGAGGCGCCGCCAGGGGGCCCCAGCGCCGATCCGAGAAATCCGCGCGCATCTAAATTTTATGCTTGTGTCATTGTTCCTTCCCCTACACGTCCCCCCTCCGCGGAGCCCACCCGCGCCGCAGCTTCTCGATCTGGCTCGGGCGGGCGGTGATCGGGAGGGGCCCAAATGGCAGGGCCCCCCCCCCCTTGGGCACCTGCCCGCTCCCAAAGGGGCCCCGATGGGGCACCTTTGGGGCATCATTCTTGTAGGCACCCAAAGGGCTCCTGCCGGCTCCCAAAGGGGCCCTGCTGGGGCACCTTTAGGGCATCATTCCTGTAGGCACCTAGAGGGCACCCGCTGGCTCCAAAGGGGGCCCTGAGGGGCACCCTTTGGGGCACCTAAATGGCACCTGCGGGAGGGGGAGGGGGGGGGAGGGGGAGGAGGAGGAGGAGGAGGAGGAGGAGGAGGAGGAGGAGGGGGAGGAGGAGGAGGAGGGCGAGGAGGAGGAGGAGGAGGAGGAGGAGGAGGAGGAGGAGGAGGAGGAGGAGGAGGAGCCCATGGTGGGCACCTTCAGGGCCCGAATGGGGCCCACTACCGCCCGCCCGACTCGCGCGGCCGGAAGTAGCCCGGGGCCAGCACGCCGTTCACGGACTGCAGCGGGCTCCTCGGCGGCCCGCCTGGAGGCTCCGCGGCCTTCGGCGGGCTCCGCGGCCTGGCCGCGGCGGGCTCGACCAGGCCCTCGCCGTCGCCTCCCGCCTCCTGCAGGCGGATTTTGGACAAAAGCTTAGAGATAGTCAATAAACAATAGAGCATATAAAAATCTAGAAAAATCTCCCCAACACTATGTTTTGATTATTCTGGAAAACTCCTCCTGTAGGAGGACACGCCCGGTTGAACTCCAGAGGGGGAGAGCAACAT
Organism: Prorocentrum cordatum; assembly: GCA_963575745.1. NCBI lineage: Eukaryota > Dinophyceae > Prorocentrales > Prorocentraceae > Prorocentrum > Prorocentrum cordatum. Next base: position 62,605 of record CAUYUJ010000443.1, read on the forward strand.
GCGCAACCGTAACCCTTCGGAGCTCTGCGCGGACCTCTTGGATCGGCGTTTGCCCCCTCCCCCGCCGCGCGGAGCGCGCCAGGGGGGCCCGTGCGCCGATGCAAGAAGTCCGCGAGGATCTCCGAACGTTTCTGTTCATGCCGTATTTTGGCGGCGCGCACACGCGTGTAGGGTGAGAAGGGGAAGAGCTTCTTGAGGGAGGCTGCTCCTCAGACAAGGCTCGCGCCTTTTGAGAGGCAACCTCCTTCTCAGAAGCCTTCCCCCTCCCCCTAACCCCCTTCTTCGTTTTCCCTCGTGCTGTCTTCGTTCCGCCCTTTGCTGCAAAACGAAGCCAAAACGAGCAACATCTACGAAATCGCGAAAACACCGTTTAGTTTAGCTCGCGCCCTGGTACCGATACCGCTATACTTCCCTGACCTCTCCTGGGGTGCGCTCCGACCAGCACGTCGAGGCGAACACAGCCGGCGGCGACGAGGGCCTCCCGGGAGGCCCACGGCAGGGGAAAACGGGGGAAGGGTAATTTGCCGCATCGGTAACCTTTTCAAGAAAAAGAGGAACTTGTCATATAAACTTTTGGCGCTCCGCGCGGATTTCTTGGATCCACGCTGGGCCCCCACGCCCTGGCGCGCGGAGCGCGCCAGGGGCGGCGCTGGAGGCGCCGCTGGGGGAGCCAAGCGCGGATCCAAGAAATCCGCGCGGAGCGCTAACAGTTTATGCTTTGTTTCGTTGCACCGACATTGCAGACGTGCTGCAGCGGATGTTTGCGTGGATTTCTGTCAATGCAAAGCCCCGAAACTGCGAGCGGAAAACGAAATGAATTCCACGCGGATGTTTTGTGGTCTTCATTCCTGGCCCAACAGAATCCGCACGCAATGCAGCTCGAAAAATTCTCCAGGACTCTCCCTGGGCCTACCCTGATCGTTCTCCGAACGGCATCCGCTCTGCCATGTTGGGGCCATGAGATTCTCCCTCCTGCGGGGGCGCGCAAGCATGGATTAGCGATCCATGGATTTGGACGGCGGTCGCCAAATCCATGGATCCGGGGAGGTGCCCTCCCCAAAATGCGGCCGGTGCCGCCTCGCTCGGCGGCGGAACTCCGCGATTTCCCACGCAAGCGGGACCCGCCGCTCATCCACGCCCCCTTCGCCCCAAAGGGGGGGATGAAGAACGGGGCCCTGCAGGGGCCCTCCGGGGCCCCCCTTGGGCACCCGCCGGCTCCCACAGGGGCCCTGATGGGGCACCTTCAGGGCACCATTCTTGTAGGCACCTCACCTCACGAGCCCCTGCGATCCTGCAGGTGCCCGTTGGGTGCCTAACGGTGCCCGTTATAGGTGCCCTTCAGACTGGCCTGCAAAGTGCCTGCTGGCACCTTTCGAAGGGCATCCTTGAGAAGGGGGCCCTGAAGGCGCCTCACGGGCACCTTCGGGGCTCCACAGGCGGCCCCGAGGGGCACCTCTGCTGGCCATCGCTCGGACGTCCATTTCCTGTGTTTTTTTCTGGTTTCGTGCGTGGTTTTTTCGCCAAACGATCAAGGATGATTCTCGATGATCCTCGCCACACGTCCGAGCGATGCCACCTCTTGCGCTTCCTGCGCTCCTCGGAGGAGGCCCGCGCGGAGCCCCCCCGGGGCTCCGCGGGCGCCGCGGGCGCTCGGGGCCCCCCAGCGGCTGGCGCCCGCTGGCCGCCCCTGGCCGCGGGCTCGGGGCGAGGCCCGCGGGGCGCCGCGCGCTCCCGAGGCCGCCGCCCCCCTGCGGCAGCCGCCCCCGGCTCCGGGGCGCGCCCGGCCTCGAGCTCCGCCCCCGAGCTCCTGCCGCCACAATATCTATCTCTATCTATATCTCTATCTCTATCTCTAATTATATCCATCTGTCGATCTATCTATCTATCTATCTATCTATCGATCGATCTATCTACATGTATGTATATATGTGTATATATATATAATCTAATGTTTATTTTGTAACTTTGACTTTAGTATATATATGTAAACAAGCCAACAACCAACCAAGGAGAAATTGCATGCCTGGTGTGCAAACGGGGAAAGCGGGTCCCAAAGGAAAGGGGTCCTGAGGCCTTTGGCCGCTGCCGTGCCCTCGGGACCCTCCTCCACGGGCCCCGTGGCGGTAGCGAGCGACTCGGGAGGAAGCACTGGTCCTGGGGGAGGGCCCCCAAGGCCCAGGACCCGTCTCGCAAATTTATATATTGATTTACTTATTTATTCATTTACATTTATACATATCTATATATACATAAACATACATCCATTTATCTACACACATATATATATATACATGTATATATATACATATATATATATATATTTAAAAATATATCGGATGTATACATATATATAAACATTTATATATACATATATATATATATATATATATATATGTATAAAAGTGTGTGTTATATGTATATGCATATGTGTATACTTATATGCGTAATACACATATCTATATGTATATATCTATATACAAATCGGACCCGTCTCCCCCCATGCTCATCCTGGCGCGGGTCCAGACCTATACACCACCACCAGCTCCCTCCCGCTCCCAGGAGAGGGGGCGGGGAGGAAGACCACTGGAGAGCCTAGAATCGAATCGACAGGTCGGATCGGAAAGCGGCATGCGTCGGATCGGCGGAAATCGGCAGCCGAGCCGGGAAAAGTCGACTCGGCAGACATCGGCAGGCTGCCAAGCCTCCAATGAGAAATTGGAACCCGAATCGGAATCCCAAGTCGAATCGAATGGGAAAAGAAGCGAGGCTGGACGAGAAAAGCTGGCTGGAGGTGATGGTGGCCGGCGGTGCCTCTTCTTGGGGGGCCCGAGCTCCGGGCGCGGGGGGCGGGCACGCGGCGGGCGGCCGTGCCCAGCGCGTGGTCGCCCGCGGCCTCGGGCGAGGGCCCGGGGCGCCGCAGCGCGGCGAGGACGCCGCGCAGCAGCCCGGGGCGGGCGCGGAAGAGTTCCACGAGGGCGCCCTGGAGCACCTCGTCGCCCGCGCCGTCGAGGGCGGAGCGCAGGCCGCTCCCGCACGGCGGCGCCTCCTCCGCCTCCCCCGCGGCCGCGCCGGGGCCGGGCGCCGCGTCGCCCGCGCCCTCGAGGGCGGATGGCAGGCCGCCCTGGCACGGCGACATGCCCGAGGCTGGAGGCTCAGCAGGGCTCCCCCGGCGCCAGGGCGCGCGGCCGGGGCTCTGCGCCGGGGCAGCCTGGCGCAGGTGGCCTGGGCCAGAGTGACTACGGAGGAGCATGCTGCTCGGTCTTTGATCGACCCTTCGGGTTGCGTGTCCGCTCCATTGAAAGCCTCCGGGAAGACACTCAGAAACCTGCACAGCACGGCCCCACTCAGCGCCGCTCGGTGAAGGGCGCGGTGTTCGGCGGTGCTCCACGGTGATGCGCGTGGTTGCGCTGCGGTGTTGCTCTGGTGAGCTTTGAATCAGAGCATTCGAGAGACTCCCGTGGAACGGACGCGTAAACTCGGGGGCCCGAGGGCCCACGACGGGGCAGAGGCGCCTGTGCTGATCCACGTCACGACGCCAGGACGGGCTCGACCATGCGACGACGATACAGTGCGGGCGCGGCCGCAAGAAACCCCACCCTGAAAACCCGCGCGCGGGGTGAAACTGAGGGGAAGCCTCGAGCACCCTGAACGCAGCAGCTCCTTCAGCGGCTGCGGGCAGTCAGCGCGCAGCGCGGGGAGCGAAGAAACCCAGGATACCCTGACGAAAAGCAGCGGTTTCTTGATGCGCGCCCCCACTGCAGCGGCGGCGGCGACGACGGCCGAGCAAGAACGACTGCCGTCCTCTGCCTTCGAGCCGCCCCGCCCGATCTCCACGCCTGCCCTGTTGTGCCGAGGCCTGGCGCCAGGGCCGGCGGCCCACGCGGGCCCAGGGCAGCGAGGAGGGCGACCATGGAGCTCCGTCTCGCCCGCATTCGGTCTGGGCTGGAGGCAGAAGGAAGCGAGGAGGCAGGAGGAAGATCAGGGAGACGAGGCAGGGATAAGGGAGGGGTAGGAGGAGGAAAGAGGGAGAGAAACTCACAATGACATTGTTGTCAGGGTCCATGCCCACAATGACGTTGTTGTCAGGGTCCATGCCATCAGTATGGCAACGAAGACACCACTGCGACACACACACACAAACCTATTACCCTTGCTCCGCTCGTTGTGCCGATACGCCACCGCCACCACCAATATGACGCTGGCATCGCTTCTGGGGCTGATGCGGTGCTGAAAGGCGGAATCGAATTAGCTAACAATCAAATATTGCAACACGCATGAACAACATCATTAACACATCTGAGAAGGTTGCGCGTTGTGTCTGGAACGGTTGCACATGATAACTGGAACAATCGCACCTTGCAATTGTAACAATCGTACTTTAATGATGAAACGGCCCCACACTTGTTTCGGGACCGCATGTCGAACGGCACCCTTCCGGCCCTTGGGAATCACATTCTTATGGTGTCTATCCTGCGATGGTGGTATTGGTATGTTCATTCCATGTTTTGTTTATTTGCGCATTACTTGTGTCACTCGCTTTGTTCTTGTGCAAATGAAATCGATCGGACAATCCATATGGCAGCAAACAATCCACATATCATATTCAGAAACGAACGTCTTACCTCAATAACGACAACCGTTATCCTCATCAAGAATACACACATGAACGTCTTATGCCGACAGCGGCAATATGTATCCGATTCTTTCGCGGCCATAGAGGTCCATCTTGTGATCTGGCCCTGATGCAACATGATTATTATTTCCAACACCATTTTGGGATCAAGGGCCGGAATCTGGTAATGCTTGCGATACCGATTGTATCAGACGACGGCGACCCAGAAGATGACGAGAACGCCAATGGTTTTCAGAGAGTCCCATACGACGACCTGAGCAGCAACAACGACACATCAATTCCACCCTGGTCCTCTCTGTTTCTCAGTGTGTTCCAATTCTTCCGTCTCCTCTTCCTTCCTTCATTTCTACCTCATCCTCTTCACTGTCCCATCCGATGGAAACATAATTTCGGAATTTCTGCTCTCCGTCCAAAAGTGACGTGTCGCAAATGCGCGAGGGGCCGCCCAGCAATCGGCAGGGTTAAGTGACGAGAGTCTGGGGCGTAGTACCGAAACCCGACGACGAGTATACGACGACGACGAGAACAATGAAGACGTAGCTACAAATAGCTCATCAATTACGCTCGTCCCTCTTCCTGATCCACCTTCAACTGCTCCTCGTCGTCGAGATCCCCCCCAATACCGAAGAACAGCCTGGACCGAAGACAAACTAAACCAATGGGAATCGAGGAAAACCCATACCGATAAGAACACGCGGCTCCTAGAGGTGCGCTCGGCGTTGTCATCCCTACTGCGGCCTGAATCGAAGGATTGCATGCGTGACTTGGGGGCGTTGAATGTGGTCTGGCATAGTTTGGCGAAGCCGCTCAAGAGTGTCGTAGATCTCTCCGTGTGTTATTATGTGTGGAGCGGTGCTGCTGATAATCGCATCGCGCTTGTAAATGGTTGGGCACATCTCAATTACTTGAATCGATTGTGGAACGTACGCGAATCGAATCCGGTATTTTGGAATATCCCATTCCATGGTGGCATCCCAAGTGCAAATATTCGAGTCCACAGCATACTAGGCGTAGCGCAACTGCGCAGCATGCAGCGTCTTGGAGGAGAATGCAGCGTCTTAGAACTGAAGGGTCGAGTCGGCCGCGCATGTGCTTCGAGTTTGCAACGATGTGTCGTAAACTACAACTGCGTAGTTGCAATAAAATGTGCGCCAACGTGCACACAACAGTGCATCAGCGCGTCCGCACGGCAGTGTACCGGCGTGCGCAGTTTGATGTTTCAAGGCGGTGCCGCAATGCCATGGGCCATGGCATGTGTTGCCAAGGGCTGCCGGCCCAGTTGGCCGACCCTGGAAGGGAGCAGCTTCGGCGCAAGAGGCGGCAAGGGGACGGGGGCAAGGGGAAAAGGCGGCGTTCATCCGAGGGCGACCACCTCATGGTCCTCGGCCACTCCCGCCGCTGCGCCTGGATCTGTGCTCCGGGAGGCAGTGTGGATGGATATCTTGGCGGATCTTGGCGGGCCTGTTGGAGGCCTCCTGGAGGCATCTGTGGCCTCCTTGGGTGCGTCCTGGGGCCTCTTGTAGCCCTCTCGGGGGTCGTGGGGGATCATGCTGGAGGGGTTGGCTTCCGACAGTGCGAAAACAGCGTCCTTGCGCGGGCCCCGCGTGGGGCCGTCTTGGGGGCCCCTTGAGCCCCTCTTGTGGGCCTCTTCGGCCATGGTGGCTGGTCTTTCTGGAACCGTGGGTTGTCTTGGACGGTCTTGCGGATACATACATACACACACATATATATATATATATATATATATATATATACCGTAGCACCAACGCAGATGCGGATAACAGTGAGGGGGCGGTGGGGACGTCGGCAATTTGCGTGTCTCTGGAGAAGCCCGCCGCAGGAGCCAAAGTTTCACAAATTATACAATGATCCCGCCGCAAGCGCCGATTTTTCGTGAAACCAATATGGGTAGGTCGCGGGTGGGTCGCCGGTGGGTCGCAAATGTGTCGCGGGTGGGGCGCGGGTGGGTCGCGGGTGGGTCGCTGTTGGGTCGCGGGTGAATCGCGGGGGGCGCGGGTGGGTCGCGGGGTGGGTCGCAGGTGGGACGCAAATTTGTCGCAAATGGGTTGCGGGTGGGTCGCGGATGGGTCGCGGGTGGGTCGCGGGGTGGGTCGTGGGTGGGTCGCGGGTGGGTTGCGGGTGGGTCGCGGGGTGGGTCGCGGGTGGGACGCAAATGTGTCGCAATGGGTCGCGGGTGGGTCGCGGGCGGATCGCGAGGTGGGTCGCAGGTGGTTCGCGGCTGGGTCGTTGGCCGGGTCGCGGGGGGGTCGTGGGTGGGTCGCGGGTGGGTCGCGGGTTGGGTCGCAAGTGGGTCGCGGGTGGGTCGCGGGGTGGGCCGTGGGTGGGTCGTGGGGTGGGTCGCGGGGTGGGTCGCGGGTAGGTCGCGGGTGGGACGACGACGACAAACAACAACAACAACAACAACAACACCAGCAACACCACCAACAACAACAACGCAATAAGCATAATCCTCACCACGGATCCTCACTTCAGCCAGGCACCCACGGACACTGAATGACTGTTCGGCACCCTCACTGTGAATTTGTGTATACATATATATATATATATATATACATACATACATACACATACAAACTTGCTTGCAATCACGCATGCAAACATACATATATATATATATATATATATATATATATATGCATACATGCACGCACGCACACATACATACATACATATATACATACATGCATGCATGCATGCATACATACATACATGCATCACTACATGCATAACCACCTACAAACTCACATACATACAAACATACAAACACCCATACACACACCTACATATATACATCCATACACACATACATCCATACGCAAGTACACACCTTCACCATACAACCACATATCAATACATGCATGCAAACATACATACACGCATCAAGCACACGTACATACATACAGACATAACATGCATCCATCCACCCATGCACACCTACACCTACACCAACCTATACACATACATGGGTGCATACGTACACACATACATACAACCACACACATACATACATGCATACATACATCCATCCATCCATCCATCCATCCATACATACATACATATGTACATACAGACATCCATAGTTCCACACTTCCATCCACCCACCCATACATACATAAATGCAATACAAGCACTTGAGTTTCACATGCGCATAAGTCTTTCAACACAACTTGCCCGTGGTTTCCGAAACACAAACAGATGTTCTGGTGGCGATAATGGCGCAACCTGCAAGACTCTGCGCTGACGTATCAGACGCCCATCAAGGCAAGCTCTAAATCTCGGTCTGGCTTTGCACATGCCACTCTTTGTGCTATATGGAACTGTTCCTCGTAGCTGCCAGACCCCTGACACCAACGGATCAGTGATTGATATCGACCGGTTGCACGTATTTCACATACGCCCAACTCTTTCTGTCTCGATGTACTTCACATTCAGAAGAGGCCCACGCGAAATCCTCTGTGCCTGCTTCTGTTTACGCTTGTCATTGTGCGTACGAGCAGACGGTAGCACGCTGACGCACACACAAGTACAAATCTCACTGAACCCTTCAGGTTTCTCGATCCCTCCATACTTCTTGACATGGCATGTTGAGCTCCCCAAAAGCGTACATGTGATGTGGTATTTACGATGCACGGTGGTCGTCAAACCAACAAACACACCCCAGAGCTGGTTTCCGGCAGAGCATGCTACACAAAGGCATGTCACCCATCGCACTTTTTTGTCGCTCTGAGCCAGGTGGCAAGAATGAGGAAGCTATGAGACCCCCATCGCCTCTCCATGCTGTGCCCCTTCAAGCGGCAGAGCTGCCAACAGCTTCTGCAAACCCTGCACAGATGCATCTGGAAACGCGCGCCGCAAGCGAGGCAGCGCCATCATTGCGACGGCGGGGCAGTCGCCCAGGACCATGTCGAAATCTGACAGGTCCCGCGGCAGCCCGTGCAGACGCAGGTACATGCTCACCAACTCTTCGGCAGCCAGCTCGCCTGCACCATCGGTGGCTGCCGCCGTCAGAGGCAGGCTGCCGCCCGGGCCACGCAGCGCCGCGGCCAGGGCGCCCGCCAGCGCCCCGCCCTCCGCGAACGCCCCCCGGAGAGCAGCGCCCCGGCTGGCGAGGAAGCCCTCGGAGAGCAGCGGCGGGTGCTGCGCGCCGAGGTCTCTCCTGGCATGGTTGTAGAAATGCTCCACCTCGGCTGCACGCAAGAGGGACCCTGAGCAAGAGTTGCCTTTGGTGCACGGCCTGCCGATCGCCGAGCGCGCTGCGGCAGCATGCAGCCTGCGCGCTCGGGCTTGGCCCCCCTCCGCGACCCCCTGGAAGCCGCGCCACAAAGGCCACTCCAGCGAAGGCTCGCTTCTGCGTGCAGCCAGCCCAGCCCACCGACGCCAGCTGGTCCATGGCCGCGGCCGAGCAGCACGGGGCGGCCGGCAGGCCGCTGGAGAGGCCGCCCTGGGCCCCCAGGCCCGCGTCGGCGTGCTGCGTCTGCAGGTAGATGCGGAGGTAGAGCGGGTAGGCGCACAGCTTGGAGCCCGCGACGCACTCCTGGAGCCAGCGGCCGTAGCGCGCGTGCGGCGCCTGCGGCTCGCCCCCGCGCGCGGCCTGCACCTCGGGCGCGGGAGCCCGCGCGCGCAGCAGCGGGGCGAGGCGCTCGCACAGGGAGCCGCCGTCCTCGAAGTCGAGGCTGCAGGCGCCCGCGGGCAGCAGCGGCGGCGGCGCGCAGCACAGGGCCGCCGCGTACTCGGCCGGGCCCGGCCCGCACGGCTCGCTCCCGCAGCCGCCCTCCGCGGCGGCGCGGCGGAGGCAGTCCAGCGCCACGCCGGCGACCTGCGAGGCAGCCTGCGCGCCGGCGGGGTCCTGCGGGTCTGGCAGCTGCCCGCTGCGGCGCTTGACGTGCAGCCTGCGGCAGGCCTCGAGCGAGCGCAGCCAGCGGCCCGCGGCGGGGCACGTCCCAGGCAGAGGCCGGCGGATCGTGACGGGCCAGTAGCCCTCGCTCTGAAGTGTCACCGACTGCACGTCGTCGGACGTCAGCATCAACTGTGACAGCATCGTGGGCTCCGTGCCTCGGCTGGTCTCCACGAGGACCTGCAGATCCACGGGCTGCTGCGTCTCGACTTCAACCGCCTCCACCCCGCGAGGCTTCGCGGCGAGGACGTACAAATTCCGAAACGCCTGTAAATGGCATCGGTTGTCTGTGAGCGCAGTCGGGAAACGCGGGAAAGTCGCCATTAGCAACGCCGCGATGGACACCGGATCCTGGCCGAAGGTATATCTGCCCCCGCCCAAAAAAACGAAACCGATGGCCATGTGCGTGGCCATGTGGACGCCGTAGCTGGTCTCCTGGTCCGCCTTCTTCCTCAAACTCCTCAATGCTTTCAAGGCGCTCAGGTCGCCCGTGCCAGCCATCACCATGCCTAACGCCACGGCCAAGGCGGACTGGCACGTCTCCAAGGTGGACCTGTCCAAATCCATTCCTGGCGTCGGCTGCGACGCCATCAAAGCCGGATGAGCGTCGTTCCGACGCGCGTCCCGGAACTGCTGCAGCCTCGCGATCAGGAGCCGCTTGGCACCCGCGTCGCCGGTCCCCGCGAATCGCAGCCCCACTGCCAAGCAGGCCCCCGCGGCCAAGCTGGCCCTGGTCTGGCCCACGAGCAGCCAGTCGATGTCAGGTGGGCTGCCCGCCGGCGTCTGCGGCCGGCCCAATGCACCTGGTCTGCCGTCGTGGTCCTCACTGCGCCCGGCGGCGAGGGCCGCCGACTCCAGCTGCAGAAGGAAAGGCGGGACCTGTTGGTCCACCCACGCGTCGGACGCCTCGATGCCTTCCCACATGATGAGGCACCGTGCCACCAGGCGCAGCATCGCAAAGTCGGGCCGGACGTAGTCCAGCTGGAACACGTTCTGCGGGATCACGATGCGCGAGGCCACGGCCTCGTTGCCCGTCCTCAGGAAGACCAGGCCGAGCGCCACGCATCCGCCCGCAGAGGTCACCGACATGTTGATGCCCTCGGGTTCCTGCAGCAGCGAGCTGCAGGTGGCGGGGTCGTGGTTGGGATTGTCCTCGGAGCCCTTCCTCTCTCCCCCCTCCCCCTTTTCCCTCCTCCGCCCTCCGCACTCCTCCCTCCTCCCTCCTCCCTCCGTCCTCCTCCCTCCACCCTCCTCCCTCCTCCCTCCTCACTCCTCCACCCTCCTCCTCCGTCCTCCGTCCTCCGTCCTCCGTCCTGCCTCCTCCCTCCTCCCTCCTCCTCCTCCTCCCTTCTCTCTCATCCGGCAGAAGGTGCCATACAGCCCGCGCTGACAAAATGCGCCCAAGAGGACGCGAACGAGACTCTTCACGCCTTGGAGCACGCTGAAGCCAATCCCTGATGCGGCGCCTCAAGCCACTGTCGATTCGCATGGGACGGGCCTGCCTTATCAATGCGTAGCAGCTGTGCTTCTTGTGGGATTTCGCTGGAACCGACAAGAACAGAATCGCTCGCCGTCGTTCGGCTTCCATAGTCATCCCGAGATGTGAACCGACGGAGCGAAATTTACCCTGGCGGAACTTTCGTCGTCTACAGGAAATCGAAGTATTCGGGTGGTCTGGGCCGCTTTCGTTCAACAAAAAGGCGACGATCCCGCAGATGAATGCTCCCTCGGGGGCTGAGAAATGCACGTGCTGTGCAACTTTTCAAAACCCGTGCGGCCAGGAAGGCGCTATCTCTCCTGATGCCGTATCTGCGAAGTTCGAATCCGGAGGGGTCTGGTTTCTAGAGGGCTCGGGATTCTGGCGGCCGTTCGGGGCGATCTGGGAGCCCGTGGGACGCGGTCGTCGACGCGCAACTGTTGCAAAACACCCCGAAGCGAGAAAAACCGCCAGGAACCTACGGAATCGTCCGAACACCCGTGGTCTGGCTGCCATCAGTGTCCTCTGGAGCCCTTCTTTAGGTGGTCGGGGGGCCAAGATTTCCCGGAGAAAGACAACATCCCCAGAATTTGGATGCACATGACGTGGCCAACCAGAGCGAGACCTGGATACACATGGGGAGACATGTATTTCCAACGCTCGGCCCTTCTATGGCCGAATGCGCCGGGCTTCCGCACGTGCATCCAGCGCGTGGCCACCAGAAGTTCTACATTTGAACCCACTCCTGTTTGGGTCTGTGTATGTTTTACCACGCGGCCTGGCCAGATGTTGGCGGTGCGTCGCCCTCGGGATGGACGTCGGCTGCCCAAGGGGGCATGGGCGCCAGCTGCCTATGGGTCGTGGCCCCAGAACTTTTCCCAGCAGGGCCTCCTCTTTTTCCTCTTCCTCCTCCTTCTCCTCCTTCTTCGCCTCCTCCTCCTCATCATCCATTGCTTCTCCTTGTGAAGAACTCCTCCCTGTCGCACCCAGGGGTCGGTCGGAACGGCGGGACGGGCGTTTCGCCTCTTTCTCACCGTTTATGATCCTCAAGCATATGAAATTGGCAGCAAATTTCACACATGGAGGGCTGGCCGCTTCCAAACTGTGGCTCTCGCCTCAGCTTCGCGCACAATCGTCTTAAACACTTGCAAGAATTTCGCGGATGGAGGGCGGCTCCCTGTCAAAATGTGGCTCTGGGCTTCGCGCCGCGCACAATGGTCTTAAACAACTGCGGGATAATACGGATCGGACTGACAACATATTGCTTACAATATGTGGCTCGTGCCTTGGCGCCGGGGGCGTTCGTTTTCCTCTTTTATTATCATGTAGATATACATTTTTAAAAAAGCTTCACGGATGTAGGGCGGTTCCTTTTCAAACTGTGGCTCTCGCCTCAGCGCAATTGCAAAGGTTTCGCGCGGGCCGCTTTCACATTGAGGCCCTCGCATTCGCGCCGCGCGCATTCTTTTAAATAAGTTGAAGCGCTTCACGCATGGAGGGCGGTTCCTTTTCAACATGTGGCTCTCGCCTTAGCGCCGCACGTGTTCGTTTTAAGGGCTCACAGCAGCTTCGAGGATTCATATGGTTATCGTTTCAACAATGATGGTGTTTTGGCACGGTGTCAGACTGTCAAGGCGAAGGAGTTACGTTGATTGGCGGTGTTGAGGTCCCAGGAACGGCGTTCTAGCGCGATTCAGGGTCGTCAACACGCAACAATAACGGTGACTCGCGGCGTTGAAGTTCCTGGAATGGTGGCCTGGCAAAGATCAAGATGTTCAAACAGTGTTCTTCCAACTTGGCACTTCCCCCAGTGAAAATGAATCCTTGTGGGGCCTATGAAGAAGGAGCTTGGAGGGATGGTTGATTGCAATATAGTTGATGAGTCTTGGGTTTACACTGGTCCTCCTCCTCCTCCTCCCCTCCCTGTTCTTCTGATAATGCCCCCACCTCCACCACTCGTACTTATCCTCCTCCTCCTCTTTCGCGCGGCCTTCGCCGCTGGAGAGGCGACGAACCACAGTGAAGCTTAGAACATACGATGGGGAATACTGTGGGGCCAGAGAATGGGGGGGGAGGAGGACAAGAGGGCACAGGAAGAGACCTCCGAGGAAGGGGGCCGAAGAGGGAGGGGCAAAAAACGGACACCCCTAACCGCGGGACCCCCCCCCAAAGACATGGAGCATCTGCCTCGGGAGGGAAACGCCCACGACAATGGCCGCCACTTGCGCTCTGTCGTTCGAGCAGCGCTGGCGTCGGCCACGCTTGGTCCGCAGTCGCCCATGGCCATCGCCAAAAGCGAACTGCGCCGAAGTGCCCCCCTGTTCAGTCCCCCCGTCTCCTCCCCCCCCCCAGTCTGCTTGGCCCCCTGCGTGGGGGGCATGCGCGTGCCACTTGCGCGCGCCTAGGGCCTAGGGAATGAGGGGCGGGGGGGGAAAGTGAGGAACATTATTCACGGAAGGGAAGGGGGGGGTGGGGCGAGTCGTGAAACATTGGGGAGCTCTGTGGTGTCACTGAGGTATTGGGATTGCATTCGCTGCTCGTGGCAATGCGTTGGTCGCCCCCCGCTGCGTCCATTTCCCCCCCCGCACGACCCCGTCCACAGGCGTGGCTGTCCTGCGGGTCGCCGTGGCGCCTCGTATGATCTGCCGCGGGCACTTGGGAAGAAAGCTGGGTGACCAGGCGAAACGGGTGTGAATGAAGGCGAAGAGGGAAGCGGGACGGGGTGATGCTGTCCGCGTCGGGGCGTGAGCGCACAGGTGGACCGCGGTTGCCATTCCCGCCCGAAACGGGGGGGAGCGGCCCTGGCCGAGGGGGACGACGACTCAGTTCGTGGTCTTTTTGGGCCAACCGACAGGGAGCGGAAACGTGCGCAGGCCAGGAGAGCAGTCGTCTTCGCGCCCGAGGAGGGTGGGGCACGGCCAGGCACCAGGGGGGCGGCCGTTGTCTTCGCGTCCTGTTTTCTTGGCCATTGGGTAACTCGGCGCGGCCAACTGCCCGGAGACCCCGAGCATCCGGCCACTACTTACATCAGTGGCTGCTCGCCTTCGCTGTGAAACGTTGAAAACAAATTGATGCCATGCGAACCTTGGCGGGGTTCATTGCCAGGGTCACGTGGGGCCCATCCGGCCTGTGCGTCGCAGGTAACGAGTCCTATGTAGCTGCTGCTGAGACTTCCGCTTGAACTGATTTCAAAGGCGCTCGCGCGCAGGAACCTGGCCGCAGCTGAAAGCTCGGTGAAGGCCACTTCTGTGTAGGGGAGATGCAAGCTCCCCCGTTTCTGAAGCTCCTGGGCACCGTCCTGCTAGATCTCGACCAGGATCAATATAGCCTCCCCTGGTACACCATGCCCTGCATGGGAAATGGTTGGATACTCTGGCGATCGACGACCACGGAAGCAGTGTGGGCGATTCCAAGTGTAAATGCAAGCCGTTTCTGGATGCCAGAATTCCGGAGCTTCCGAAAACCTGCCCCAGAAAACGTCAGAACAGAAGGGCGCAATATCGAGGTCGAATGCGATTGACGGAACGACCTGCGCGTGGTCGGGTGTTCATGTTGATGCCGTTGGCCACGGAACCGAGGAAGCAATCAAGGCTGTCGGGAGTATGGAGGAGAAGCCGCGTTGACCGCGTCGCAGAACGCAGTCCTCCCTTCCGCGCCACCTTGCGTGGCCAGGAAATCACGTTCGCCGCGAGCCACGCCATTGTCGCACGCTCACCCCCCACGCAGCGGTGCCCCGAGCTCGTTTTTCCTCCCCGAACCGTCGGAGGATCCGCTGAGCGGGGGCATGTTGCACGTTGCACGGTTTCCCCCGGGGCCGTAGGCGACCCGATGATGATGATGATGATGATGATGATGATGATGATGATGATGATGATGATGATGATGATGATGATGATGCTGATGATGATGATGAGGAGGAGGAGGAGGAGGAGGAGGAGGAGGAGTAGGAGGAGGAGGAGGAGGAGGAGGAGGAGGAGGAGGGAGGAGGAGGAGGAGGAGGAGGAGGAGGAGGAGGAGGAGGGGTCGCCTAAGCCCTTTGGAGAAACCCTCCAGGGCATGTGGGCGGCCTTCTGGCGAACGGGTCCTCAACCTCCTCGGCCGCCGCGTCGGGCTGGCGTTCGGCCTCGGCGGCTCTGGCTGCTGCCCCCCCAAGAGCCTTCGCCCGTGCTGGCCCCGTGGGCGCACTCACGGCAGTCACAGCAGCTGCGTCCCTGGGAGCTCTCGCCCGTGCTGCCCCGTGTCCACCCCGCGGCTGCAGCCACTGCTCCCTTGGGAGTGCTCGCCGGCACTGATCCCGTGGGCGTGCCCACGGCGGTCGCAGCCAGCTGCTCCCTGGGGAGCTCTCGCGGGCACTGGCCCCGCAGACGCACTCACGGCGGTCGCGGCACCCGTTCCCTTGGGAGCCCTTGCCGTTGGCGCCCCCGCCGGCGTACTCACGGCGGCGCGGGTTGCGCCCTCCGGCCCGCCAGCCCAGTTGGCCTCGGCGTTTGTGCCGCCGGGGCCGGGTGCGTTTGTGTTGGCGTGGGCGAGGGAGTCGACACGGTGGCCTCGGCGTGCGACTGCTGCACGGACCGCCGCCTGGGCTCTGTCCCGATGTGGGCGTCGATCGGGTCTGCCACGGCAGAGCTCGCCATCGGTGGCTGCCAGCCGCCGGTGGGATAACCCATATACATGTAAGCGTCGTGTATGTCATGAGTTTCGGCATTTGGCCGAAGGGTGGGGGAGGGGGAGGGTCTGAGTCTGAGCAGGTGCTTAGTCGATTTGCTCTTACCGGTCGCGCAGGCAGACTGGGGGGGGGTCCTGACCAGTCACCAAAAATAGCGCCAAAAGCAGCCAAGATCTGGTCCATGAGTGGGGCGAGGGGGAGGGGCCTGGAGGCCCGCGCCGATCGGCGAAGCAATCTATGATCAACAGAATGGCCAGGGTACTCCACGCAGGCAGCTCGTGACATCGTGGCTGGCGTATTCCACGGCGGGCCTGGTGTGCTAGTCAACTCCCGGGGGCTGCCTGGATGACGATATGCTGCTTCTCGTGAGGCTGGTGCCTGACTGCTGCATCGGTGGCGAGCTGGTGCCCGCGGCGCGCTGCTCGCCAGGGACCTGCAGCCCCAGCGCGGCAATCTCCCGAGCCCAGAGATCGCCGGGCCGCCACGCGCTCGGGCGGCCCTCGGTTCTGGCGGTGGCGTCGGCGAAAGCGCGCTGGACTCTGACCTCGCGGGCGCCACGGCTCTGGTGCCGCGCCTGTGCGGTAGGGCGGACACGCCCGCATCGCTCGGGCGGAAGCGCCTTCCTCTCCTCCTCCTCCTCCTTCCTCCTCCTCCTTTCCTCCTCCTCCTCCTCCTCCTCCTCCACCTTTCCTCCTCTTCTCTTTCCGCTTCCGCTCTCCGCTTCCTCCTCTTTGCCCTACTCTCGGGCGGAAGTTAGCCAGGGGACACATGTACTGGAGCGCAAGAAAAGTAGCCCTAAAGATGTGCCCTCAACGCCCCCGAAAAATACCCCCCTCGCTCCAAAAGGTGTTGGGAAAGTGCACCCTCGAGCAGGGACCGACCGTCCCGGCATTCCCAAAGGTTCTTAGAACATTCTTTGGTGGGCCTGTAAAAAAGCATCTTGGAAGCAGAGAGGGTCGGGGTCTCCTTCTGATCTCGCGCGGCAGCACCTGGAACCGACATCTCTGCCCCGCCGTGAACGTAGCGAAGTAACCTGTCGGGAGCGGGGCTGCACCAAGAGACGTGTCGTGCAGACTCCAGGCGCTCGTGGCATCAATCCAATCGGGGACATGAGACTCGGGTTCGGTGGACTCGAGTTGGCCTGACGGGGCCATGATGAAACTGACGAGACCCAATCGGAATTTTGACGCGAAATCCCGCTGCTAACATCCCGCGACAATAGGACCGTCAAAATCCAGGACGCGCTCGTCAAACAACGTCGGTACACCCGAGTTCTGGCGCACTCGAACTTGTAAGTTTCCCCGATGCAGGGCAGAAGCGACGAACACATACACCATCTGGAAACAACGCAATTCCGCGCAACTACCGCGACTGAAGAGTGACCGTGCGTGTGCCGCCTCTATCGGGGCCAGTCGCGTCACCCGCGGGCCCGCCCTCAGGAAGAGGGCGCTCCTGGCATCAGTACAGGGAGAAAAAGACACGCCTGCAACACTGGGTGAGTAACACAACCATGGGCGAGTAACGAAAAGAGAGAAAAAAAGAGAAAGAGAGAGAGAGAGAGGGAGTACGAGCTCCAGCACCCTCCGTGCCTCGATCCTTTTTGGTTGAGCTCTTCCCCTGTGGCAGCGGACGCGGCACCTCCGTCTCATCTCTCATCGGAGACGCTAGCAAACATCGCTTACCTTTGAGCGCGCCGCCGTTTGAC
>CAUYUJ010000443.1:82500-92500 GCA_963575745.1 Prorocentrum cordatum
GAGGAGCAGGATGAGGAAGGAGGAGGAGGGAGTAGGAGGAGGAAGAGGAGGAGGAAGAGGAGTAGGATCAGGACCATCAAGGGGATGAGACGACGCCTGATTCTGAGAGGCTCCGGGGGGGGGCTCTCTCGCAGGGCGAGGAGCCACGTGTGGAGCTGCAGGTCCGCCAGGCCCGGCGCCTGTGGGCAGGGGGGGGCGGGCGGCGGCGCATAGGGGGCAGAAGGGGGGCAAGCAGACGCACGGAGTCTGGACTCGGCTACACGCAAGAGTGACCCTAGGCAAGAGTGACCTTCAGTGCGTGGCCAAGGGGGCCCTTTGGGACAACGGCAGGCGTGAAGCCAGTGCTATCGCATTGCATTCAGCGATCGGGCAGGCACCAATAGGCCCGCACCAAAGGTCACTCGGGCGAAGGGTCACTCTTACGTGTAGTTCATGGACAAAAGGGGCCGAAAGGGGGACCATCCCATGGGGGGAACAGCGACCTGGAGTCGGCTCCTCCTCATGCATGGTCTCGTTGCTCTCCCTTGTCCAGCTGGCATCTCTCCCTCTCTGACGCCCCTCCCTCTTTTTCAATCCTGCTTGCCAGTGACCCGCCACATCAACTCACCATGCACAGTGGTGGCGCGAGGACAACTCGAGGCTCCCGCCGTAGGGGCCACCTTCCATCCATTTCTGCTCGATGTGTTCCGAACTCGGTCGACATCGCACCGCCGCACCCGCCTCCTCCTCGTCCCCGCCCTTCTGCAAGCCAACGGCTCTCCCTCTTGCCGTCGCTCGGACTTCCATTTCCCGTGCATTCTTCGATCTCGTGCGTGTTTTTTTTCGCTCGATGGTCCAGGAGGCTCCTCGATGGTTTTCGCAGGGAAAAAATGCACACGTCCGAGCGATGCCAAGCCATCGTGCCGCATCGCCAGCCGCGTCCGCGGAGCGATGCCCTGCCCTGCTGGACGCTGGTGTGGGGCGCTGTCGCACACGGAGCCCGCGGCGCGTGCCCTTCTGCACGGCGTGAGACGGCTGCTCTCGGTTTTCGGCGACGTCGCGCGGCGCCTCGTCGCCTGCGACAACCGAGTTGTTATATATATATATATATTTATTTATTTATTTATATATATAGATGCGTTAAACATGCAGGGACACAAGGGCGAGGAGGAGGATAGGGGGATTGTTCTCCGTACAGCTCATCTCCCCGCCGGTTGCCTAGCAAGGCCTCCTGACGTACAACATTTGATCCCCCCCCCTCTGGGCCGACCGGCCATGGGTGGGGGGCGATGCCCACGTCAGGATGACTTCATGGCCGAGAGAGACGAGAGAGAAAGAGAGAGAGAGAGAGAGAGAGAACGCGAGAGAGAGAGAGATAATTAGAGAGAAAGAGAAAGCGAGAGAGAGAGAGAGAGAACGAGAGAGAGAGAGAGAGATAACGAGAAAGAGAGAGAGAGAGATTGACAGAGAGGGGGGACGAGGAAGACCGGGAGGCTGGAAGCACACGCGAATGCGGCTGGATGCGCACGCGCGACATGCGGAGGCCGCGCGCGAAATGTACGCGCGGAGGGGCTGGCGTACCTGGCCATGGGAACGCCGAGCGCAGGAAAAACAGATCGGCCACACGCACATGTCGTCGTTTTGTTGTCGCTTTGTTGTTCGTTTTGCTCGACCTGTTTTCCCGTGCCTCCCTGCCAAAAGCCGGCGGTGGACAAACCTCCCTTTAGTAGACCTCCCCTTAGTGAAAACGGCCTGGGACCGAAACCGACGGACCTGGACCTGCAAAAATGACGGCCGCGACGCCCTCTCGCGAACCGAAAACGGCCAATTCCTTAATCGACGTGTCAGGGTAGGAAATCTGTCCACCCCCGAAAACGGAAAAACAAGCCACAGCCGAAATCCAGCAAAACAGTGTTTAGGTCCAGCCCTGACCCTGGGTAAGAGTGACCTTTGGTGCGCGGCTCTTTGAGGGCCATGGGGTGACCCAAACACAGGCGTGCCAGACGCTACCATCGCATCGCGCTCGGCGATCGGGGGACCCCATGGGGCCCGCACCAAGGCGCACTCCGGCGAAGGGTCACCCCTACGTCTAATCGAACATACGGGCACATACGCATCCAATCATCGCCCAGGCCGGCCGGGTCATGAGCATCCAGCTTGCTGGACATTGTCCGAGACACCAAGGGTTCGGGCGAGAAAGAGGGGGGGCAGGAGGTGGAAGACGACTTGCCTCAGCAACTGGGGCTGCCAACGAAGATGGAGAGGAGGAGGGAGATGAGGATGTTATCCTCCCTCCACTTACTCCTCTCCTCCTCCTCGTCTTGCCTCTCGTCCTTTCCCCCCTGCTTCGTGTGGGAGCCTCGGAGCCGATTTGTTGAGGACTTCTCATACGAAAGCGTCGGTTTGCGCGGCGCCAGATCCTGGGAGGAAGCTCCAGAGACGGTGCGAGGAGGCGCGTTCGCGAGGCTTCGTGGGGGAGCCTCGCAGCAGAATCAATCGTCGCTGACCCCCCCGTGCAACAGTCGCCAATCGTCAGATTCCTGCGCGGGCTGGAGGAGTCCTTGGAAGAGGGGGTCTGGACGAGCCCCTGAAAAGGGGGCCAGGAGGGGCCACTGGGAGCTTCACCCCCTCGCGAGCCACGACGGGTGAAGGGCGGGCGGCTTTCCACATCTGGCTCTCATGAGCCCACCCTCGGGAGGTCGGTCCGTGCCGAGTTGACCCGCTGACTACCCGTGCCGACCTGCATGGAGCGGGTGCCGCAGACGAAGCTCCCAGCTCGTTGCAGACCAGAGCGGCAAGACGGACGTGCTGCTTGCTCCGGAGATGCATGCTGCAAGTTTCTCGCACGGGATACCGGATAAAGCAGTGCGACGCGGTACGACAAAAACGCACGCAGGTCGAATGCATCACCTTCCCTCTCACCACATGGCGTTTTCTTGTCGAACCTATGTTGCAGTGGTGGTATGCAGTGCCCTACAAGTTGCCCGCGGATCAGATATGAGACGTGGCCTACTTGTAAGATTGCCTTCGCCGAGGGGTGAGGATGGTCTGAGGCGAGAACAGGAGGACGAGGAAGCGCAAGGGTGCGGATGGCCTCGCTGAACAGATCGTTCTACTTAGCCCTCTTGCGGGACCCTCTCCCCCTCCTCCTCCTCCTCCTCCTCCTCCTCCTCCTCCTCCTCCTCCTCCTTCTCCAACGCGTGGGAACGACACTGCCAGGTCGCTGCCCGGCGATGCTCTCGATCTCGTGCTCCTTCCGGAAGCTTCGCTGCTCACGTCTCCCGGTGCCGCCGTGCAGTCACGTCGGGGGCGGCATCAGGCTCTCCGGCAGAGCGAGCAGCACGCCACGAGGCGACCGACGGAACGCGGGTGTACAGTCGGGGCGTTGACCTAAGGAACCCTAAATAAGGAACGAGGCCCCTGTTTTCCATAAGCTAAACTTCGATTTCGTGTCGAAAACCAAAGGAAAACCTGAGGCAAACTGTGAAACACTTAAGGAACACGGAGCCCCTCCCCAACCCAAAGGGTTCCTTCTTCAGGGCCCCGAGTGTAACACCTTTTCCAAAGGTGCCCCCCCGGGCGCCTCCGCACCCAAGCCCAGGCACACGCACCCGAGGGCGAAGCCGGCTGCCAACGAGTAGCCCTCCCTGTCGTTCAGGGACCTCGACGCCAACGCGCGCGCGCGCTGCAAGGCTCCACCGAGCCCAACTGCAGTATGCGTCTGCATCGCTGCATCTGGTTTGCCTCTTGCGTGCGTAGCATAGTTCCTCATGCATCCTCAAGGGGCCTTCTGGTCCATCGCGCCGCTATCCGCGTCGAACCCACGCCGAATCCATGTCGATCTTGTCGAATCAGCCTCGGATCCATGTCGGATCCGCGTCGAATCCACGTCGAACGCGCGCCGAGTCTGCGCTGAACCCGCGTCGGGCACAAGAAACAAACGGCCATCTGTAGGACATAGAAGGCCCCCAGAAGATGCCAAGTGAGCGGCCTGAGAAGACACCGCGCCACCTTGACAGAACTTACCGGTGCATTTACATGATACGACCCCTGGCGCACGAGCGAAGTACGGCACCCCGCTTGTGCCTCTGGCGGCGCAGAGGACATCCACTCCGGACGCTCAAGCCGGCGCGCTCCACTTTGGAGGTGCTGGCGGAAGGAGCTCAGGGGCTCCCGCCTACAGGGGCACCCAGCAGGAGGGGAGGGCAGGGATCGGCGGCGAGGCCAGAGGGGGGGGCAGGCCTTCCCAGACGGCGGCGGGGGCTCCTCAGAAGGCGGGGCCCTCTGAGAAGCCTTGTAGTGCGCCTTCTCCGGATACGCAGGCGGCTCCTCAGAGGGCGCGAGGGCCTCTGAGAAGCCCCGCCGCCCCCTGAGAGGGTCTGCCCCCTCTGGTTTCCCCTCCTGGCCATCGCTCGGACGTCCATTCCCTGTGTTTTTGTTTGGTTTCGTGCGTGTTTTTTTCGCCAAATGATCAAGGATGCTCCTCGATGGTCCTCGCCGAAGGAAAAACGCACACGTCCGAGCGATGCCAAGCCTCTGTGCTCGCCGCCGGACCCCGCACAAAAGGGTCCCAGCAGGGAGGGAGGGCAGGAGGGGAAGGGGAGCGGTTCACATGTTGTAGCAGCTTGGCAAGTCGCCCCTGGGCCACAGAGCTCAAGTGGGAGATCGGCTACAAAGTTGGTTTACCCTTATCGTCTCTGTTGTCCGTCGGATGCTCCGCAGACCTGCCGAGCATTCTACGTATTTTTCGCAGGTTCGACGAACATTTTTTGGAGTAAAATCGAATAAGTAGTCGATCCCCTACTCGAAGAGCGGGAGGCAACTCTTGAAGAGCATCCTTCCCCGATCCTTGCAATGCGAGGGCCTTGATGATGCGAGCGTCAGAAATATCAGCGCGAGCGCCAGCCCCCCCCGGAACTGACTCGGTCCAGCGTACCAAGCTGACACCAAAGTTAGGTCGGGCATGTCCCCCTAAAGGCAAAGTTTGGACGACATTTTAAAACATCCTCAACAAATATTCCCAAATGGTCAAACATGATAGAACAATCGTCCCCAGACTATTTTGTGACTATTCTTGAATATTCCCCCTGTAGAAGGACAACCCCGACTTAACACCAAATCGAACGATCAATGCCTGCAAGGCGGCCAGCCTGCAAAACGGAATGGCCCATGTGCCGGAACCTCTGCGGCATGCTTCCAGACGCTGGGGCGCATGTGAGGGTCAACGCAGAGTTGAGGGGGGAAACATCGACCTGGAATCGGCGATGTATCGCGGAAAGACCGGCGATAGGGCCCCGACAGCAAATCCGAACCTTCCTGGGCAGGTTGGGGCTATCGGGACCCTATCGGCGATCAGTGGGCGATTGGGGGTCGATGCATCCCCCCCTATGCCTGTCCCCCCCTAGCGTCGCCCCTGAATATGCACCAACAACACATCATTACCTGGTCGAGAACGCGTTTCATGGACGCTTGCTTGGAACAAATCTGTGGACACCTCGGAACTGCCCTCCCTCCAAGACCAACAAAAATGTAGCTCGCGGAGGAGCCCCCTCCCCTCCCAGGACACTGGCCTCTGCCTTGGGGGGAACCATGGGGGGGGTCTTCTAAACCGTGGGGGGGTGGGGGCGGCTTCGAAGGGGGGGGTGTCGAACCGGGGGTGGCTCTTCCAAGGGAGGGGGGGTGTTCGAACCGGGGGGGGGGCTCCCCCTCATAGAATTCAAATGGGGCTCGATCAAGGTCGACCAGACTCATACTATAGCTTGATCCAGCTGTCATTCAAAGGATCTGAATAAGGTTCGATCCATCATTGCTAGCATCCTACAAGAGATCTTTCCAGCTCTGGTTGAATCCTACTACAACTGGACCCAACTTTACCTGAATGCTATTCGAGCTCGACCTAGTTCTAACACCATCCTGCGCGTCTCGGTCCAACTTGAATGACGTCCTAGTAGGGCTCGATCCACCGCTAAGGGAACCCTAGTGTAGCTGGGTCCATCTGCAACTAAATCCTAATAGTGCTCGATTTAAATTTAACCGCATACAGATAGGGCACGGCACGGTCCAACTTCGTCGTCGTCGTCGTCGTCCCCCCTGCCCCACGGCGCTGGCGCCTGCGCTGGGGGGGGCCCCATCCCCGGTTCGAACCGCCCTCCCCTGGCAATGAAGGGGGGGGGTGAGGGCCCCCCCGGGTTCGAAGCCCCCAGGCCCCTTTCCCAGCGTCCACAGAACGGGCTGAATCTTACCTGGGAGCCCTGGGACGGACGATCCGTTCACACCACGAGGCAGAGTGGAGGAACACGCAGACTGCAAGGGGGTAGACATACTCTGTTTTGTCCGAACGTTGTTCGGACAAAGAACGAAGGCCGAACGTTGATACTTGCCCGAGCGCCTGTTCGAGGCAAGCGCGTTTGGCCCGGAATGCGCGGCGGTGGCACCAAAAGCGGCGCGTGCACTCTGCAGGCCGAACCCTCGACGTCGCGCAGCCTCTGGGCGCGCGCCCCCACTCCGGAGGGGCGCCTTCCTGGCCCTGGCCCGCCCGCCCACCGACCCGCGCGCGTCCGCCTCTGGGGCAGCACCGCGCTGGCAGGCAGACGCGTGCTCGCGGGTCCGGGGCCGCGCAACGCAGACGAGCATCGTCCGCCGCGTGGGCGGTGAGTGCGCGTGCCTGGAGGCACAAGCGTTGCCAACAACCTCGTATCAACATCGCGGGACCGATCCCAGTCCTTGAGCAGGGACCGACCGTCCCGGCATTCCTACAGGCCTGCCACGGCATGTTCCTAGAACCAAGCAGTGTCCTCATCACGAAAGCATAATTCGAACATACATCCCATGAGTCAAACCAGACGGTCTCAACCGGAACTGTTCTAAGAACATTTCGTGCAAACCACAGCAGGTTCTGAGAGCATTCTTTGGTGGGCCAATCGGCAAACCAGGGCGCCTCGGCACTGCTTGAATATCAGCATCGTGAGATCGATCCCGTGCCCCACTGAGACAGCCTTGCCCCGCTGTCCGACCTGCCCTCGAGGTGGGAACCCTCCCCGTCGGGATTCACAGCATGCATCCCCACCTCGATGAAGGGCTAGGCATGAATCCAAGGATTCTCCATACTTTTCCATTTGTTCTGGACGCTCGTCTTCCCATCCACTTCCCATAGTTTCTACATGTTCTTTGGAATCGGCGATTATTTGCGTCTGTGTTTTTTTCCCCCTCCTGAAGGTTAGTGGCGCTACGGAATCCTGACCCATGGGGATGCGGATACGTAGGTCTGACGATGCTGATCAGACTCGCCAGGTGGGAGGAAGGCCTTCTGGCCCGCTGGGGAAACCGATTGACCGACAAAATCACAAATTTCCCCCAACGGAGCCGCGCTCGTTTTCCTTCCGCCCACATCTGCGTGCTGGCAGCGAGCCGACGCGGACGTGAGTGGAGTGGATAAGGAAGAGGACGCCACGGGGTCGCTTCCCAGAGAAAAAGAGAAAGAGAGACAGAGAGAGAGAGAGAGAGAGAAATAGTTAGAGAGAGAGAGAGACAGAGAAACAACAAACAACAATAGAGATCCAAACATCTGGTGTCGCATTTTTTTCCGGATTTGTCCTAAATGTCTCGGTTCCCGAGCTCTCGACCCTTTGCCATGGGACCCGTGCTGGCCAGAATCCCGAGGGAAACCCGTCCGTGGCGCCCGAGAAGGCCCCCAGAGGCCCAGGAGGGCCCCGAAGCGTCAAGCCTAGACTGGCAGGGGTGGGGTCGGAGAGAGAGCCAGTCGCAGGGGTCCTGAGGTGAGGAGGCAACTACTGGGAGGTCTTCGTCGGAAGGACTACGGAGAATGAAGCCTCATTGGGGGGTCACTGCGCAAGATTCGGCCGCGGATGAAGCGGGATGAAGCCGGATTGAACAAGATTAAGCCGGATTAAGCGGGGGTAAGTCGAATTAAGCCAGACTTCGGACCAGGGCAAAGTCAGAGTTTGACCTCCCAGGAGTTGCATCCGTATTGAATAGAACGGGCCCTCGACCACATGGCTTTCCCCAGAAACAGCTCACCGTCCTGAGCAGTTCTTGGACGCTCCAGGGGCCCAGCACCGGGAGGCCGACCACCGTGAACGAAAACCTCCAGGGCCCGTGTCCCTCAGGACCCGTCTGCTTCAGGCTCAGAGCGGGGGAGGAGTGGCAGAGAGGAAGGGGCGCAGGGGCACACAGATGAATAGCCACAAATCCCAGGATTCACTATATTTTCGCATGATTTCTTGACTGTTGTCTTCCCCCACACTTCCCATATCTTTTCATATCCTGCAAGGAATTGACGATTATTTGTGCCTGTGCTTTCCCTCCTGATAAAGAGAGAGAGAGAGAGAGAGAGAGAGACAGAGAGAGAGAGAGAGAGAAAGCGAGAGAGAGAGAGAGAGATATAGACAGATAGAGAGAGAGAGAGAGAGTGAGAGAAAGTGAGAGAGTGAGAGACAAAGAGAGAGAGAGAGAGAGAGAGACCCAGACCCCAACATGTCCAGATGTTTCGTAACGTGGGCGCGCAGAAATCCCGACACGGCCACTTCCTGGGACCAGCTTTCCTCCCGAAGCTAGCAGGCAACACTTTCCGTCATGCTTGTTTTCGCGAGGCGAGGGGGCCTCGGGACAGAGGAAGAGGAGAGAGAGAGAGAGAGAGAGAGAGCGAGAGAGAGATGAGAAAGAGAGAGAGAGAGAGAGATGACATACATACATAGAGGGAGGCAACACACACATACACACACATATATATAGATACCTATACGACCACCCTTCGGGTGATAAGGAGGTGAGGGGGGGGGGGAAGGGACCAACGTCGCACTCGATCGATCTTACTATCGAACTCACTACCGATCTCACAATCGATCTCAATCGATCGATCTCACAATCGATCTGACTATCGATCTCACAATCGATCTCACAATCGATCTCACATTCGGTCTCGCTATTGATCTCACAATCGATCTCACAATCGATCTCACAATCGATCTAACATTCGATCTGACTATCAATCTAACTATCGAACTCACTTTGGATATCATTATCGATCGTACGTTCGGTCTCACTACCGATCTCACTATCGATATCACAACCGATATCACAATCGATCTCACATTCGGTCTCACTATCGATCTCATTATCAATCTCAATCGATCGATCTCACAATCGATCTGACGATCGATCTCACAATCGATCCCACAACAGATCCCACCATCGATCTCACATTCGGTCTCACTGAAGATCTCACTATCGATATCACATTCGATCTCACAATCGATCTCCCATTCGGTCTCACAATCGATCTCACTACCAATACCACTATCGATCTCACAATCGATCTCACAATCGATCTGACATTCGGTCTCACGCTCGATCTCACAATCGATATCACTATCGATCTCACTATAGATCTCACATTCGACCTCACTATCGATCTCACTATCGATCATCAATATAAAACACCAACATCATCATCACCATCACCATCAACAACATCAACATCAACATCAACAGCAACAGCATCATCCTCATCATCCTCATCCTCATCCTCATCCTCATCCTCATCCTCATCCTCATCCTCATCCTCATCCTCATCCTCATCCTCATCCTCATCCTCATCCTCATCCTCATCCTCATCCTCATCCTCATCCTCATCCTCATCATCCATCCTCATCCTCATCATCATCATCATCATCATCATCATCATCATCGGGTCACCGACGGGACACCGGCGGGACACCGGCGGGACACCGCGGGCCCCCGGCCGCCCAGAAGGGAGACGTTTGGTCCGGCCGCGCCTCAGCCACACGGGACACCAGCGGGACACCGGCGGGACACCGCGGGGCCCCGGCCGCCCGGAAGGGAGACATTTGGTCCGGCCGCGCCTCAGCCACAGGAGACTTTCTCTCGCCCGCCCACGCAGCTTCGCCTCGCCCGCACGGCACGCACGAACACGAAACCGAAATCGATTTCCCGGTAATTAGGGGGGCTCTCCGTTCCACTTCGATCTCACCCCCTCACCTCC